>CAKAKR010068460.1:19498-53419 GCA_916700685.1 Adelosebastes latens
CGCTCCCTGTTGATCCCCAGCTTCCGCTTGAAGTTGCCCAAGAAATGGCCGAAGTCAATGTGGAACAGCTGAGGAGTAAAAGGGGGAAATTACTTCCTTGTTCTGAATCACTGACCGCAGTCAGCTTGGTTAAAGAGTCACTAACTGCTGATGAGTCACCTGAAGGATTTCACTCCAAAGTGACCGGATCTGACAAAAAAACTCAACTTAAATGTCACCTCGTCTCGGAAGAATAATTTGTGTCTTTTAAACATTAAGCAAGTAATATAGTATTGATTTTAAGTAGTAGGTATTCTGCTACCTACTATATTGTTTATTTATTTACACTGTGGTTATATATTGTATATATACTGTATGTGCGTTTGATTCACATATTTCTATATATTATAATTCTCATTTCTAAATTGTATTTATATTACTCTACATATTAGGGCTTCAAGTAGGGGAGTCACGATATACTATTGTCATAGGCATGTGTGCAGGAATGTCCGAGGAGAAGGAGGAGACGTAAATAAATAAATAAATGGTAATTGTAATAATGTTGAAAAATAACAACAACAAATAACTAAATAATAATAATAATAATAATAATAATAATAATAATAATAATAAAATAAGTAAATGTGTCAAATAATATTAAGGGGTTTAGTGGTATATTTCTCATTACTTATTTTTATTTATATTACTCTACATATATTGTGTTATATATCGTAGCATTATGTACATAATTTACATTTGACATTCTCCTTTATTTTTAATTTTTCTTATATTTCTTTGTGCTTATATATAAGAGCAACTGTAATGTCCCAATTTCCCCCCCGGGGATCAATGATGATGATTTTCTGATGAAGAAGACCAGCAGTGTTTCCTCCTTTATGTCTAATCGCCCCCTTGTGGTAGATTTCAGTGTTGTAATGTGATTAAAATGATATCCCACCTGTCCAGTTTCCCTGATCATGATGTTGTCGTTGTGACGGTCTCCAATGCCCAGGACGTAGGTAGCTACACAGTAGCCAGCACAGGACAGCGTGAACTCCTCTATTGCTTGATCCAGTTTGTCCCTGGTGACAGGAAACATCAGAGAAATAAGGAAGCAAAGCATGAGTGGGTTTAGTACACTTCATCTTCATATAACCTGCTTTAGGCCTAACTACTACACACACACACATACACATGAGTCATGAGGCAGGATTTCCTCACAGCTGTATGAAATATTCACAGTTCCTGTGGCTGATTAATGATTGACCACCGTCACGTCCTTTCACAGTCTAGACGAGCTGGGAGGTTCACAGTGTTAAGCTTTTACTAATTTTCTCTGCTCCATTGCGGGCGGGTGCTGCAGCGTTTCAAGCTAATTACCTCTCTGGTCTGTCGTGCAGTCAGCTGGGCCCATCTCGTCAACGTGACGTACAAAAGGCTTATTCATTACATTGAATGGTTCTCTCTCTTCGAGGAGCTTTTAGAATAGACGAGACCTTCAGACTGTCTGGCACCAAATAAAAATCTACTCTCACTTAATATTGCTAAACTTGTGGTCGCCTATGCACTCTGAGTTGAGTTTAAAAAGCTAAACACAATAAAATACTTTGAAGTAAATGCTTCCAGGGGGCATTTCTCAAAATAAAAAAACTTAAATGCTCCCATCATAGATGGAAAAAAAGGGATTTTTTTCCATGCTGTCAAGAAAAAACACCTACATACTCTTTACCTGTGTGTTCCAGCTAAGTTTATATTTCACTTATTATTGCAATGCTTATATTAAGTGAAATTAGGGCTGGGCGATACGGCCAAAATCTTCTATCCCGATATAGGTCATTTCATATCTTGATAACGATATATATCACGATATAACATGTTTTCTGGTAATTCAATAAATAAATAGTCTATATAAAATAACCACATGGTAAAGCCTATTTATTTTAATTAAATACTTGACAAATTAATACTACTTACTACATACTGAGTATTTTAATTAATAAATAAAATAAAATAAATAATAAATAAATAAATAAATAAATAAAATTAATAGAATTAATACAATTTATAAAATTAATAAAATAAAATTAATACAATTAATAAATATAGGCCTAGCCTAAATCGCGATAGAAACGATACAGAAAAATATATGCGATAGACATTTTAATAGCGTTTTGATGATATATACCTTGAAATTTTGACCAGAATTTAAAGCCGGTCCCCATAACGTTTGTTAATTATCATTAAAACCCTAATCCTTATTTAGCATTTTAAAGCACTATATACAAAATGTAATAAATGGGTTATAACACACTATAATGTCATTATAAGCAGATATAAAGACATTTTAAATGTTTACTAAGTAAGGGATAATGTACAGAGAGCCGGTCATTGTCGCAAAATTATTTATTCCGCAACAATGACCCGCTAGCTGTACATTAATGTCCCGCTTATTTCACAGCTACTTACTTAAGAAATCAATAATTTGACACAAAAATTATCCTCCGGAGTCCGACATCAGAACTGCGCCCATAGCAACGGTTGTTATACAGAAATAACAGAGCCTTGTAATAATGTAGAGTATTTGTCAACTATTAAAACCTCCCCTATGAAGACACACAGTATCTTATATTATTAAACTGTGTTTTACTATATTATCATTCATTATCTGTTTATACACCAGCCTCTACTTATGGACGCCTCACGGACGGAGTTATAGTAGTTGCCAAATAATCAATCAACAATTAAAATGTCCGACACAAACATTATAGTGTGTTATAGACCATTTATTAATTGCTTTTGTACTGTTTAGTGTTCGAAGTATCGGTACATATCAATACTGAAAATTTTAAACGGTTTCAAAACTCATTTTCACCAGTATCGATACACAGGTACCAGCTGCAGTTTCTGCTCTCTCTTCTCTATGACACACACATTATCTTTTAATAAAAATCTAAAATGTTATGCCCTCAATGTAAATATCGATATTTTTCAAGGTATTGTATTGAAGTTAGAAACTGCAGTATCGTGACAACATTAGTACTGTTTATACATAATAAAAAGGGGGAAGATTAAAGTAATGTTTATGCTAAAAATGTTCAAAACAGAGCCGGCGGATGTGACACATTTCACACATCACTGTTTGTTTCAATTCCCTACTTTAGGTGCGATTGTTGGTGCACCTTTTTGGGTATTTTTTTCACACATCTTGCGACGCACTTGGACACATCATCAGTGATGTAGTTGTTATAATTTACTGTTTTGTAATAACAGGAAATAACAAGTACTGCACCGAGACACGTCAGAATATTAATACCAATAAACAGGAAGTACTCAGTTTGTTTGTGTCGTGCACACTACAATTTGAAAATAGATGGAGGGATAAAACAGCGTTTGGTGTTAACATATATATATATATATATATATATATATATAAAATGGACCCATTATTGGGTTCCTGAGGTTAAAGAGGGTCATCACTTCTAAAGAGATCAATAAAGTATCTACAGAAGATGACGATCATGTCAAAGTGTGTTCGTCGTACTCACTCAGGATTCTTTGATTTGAGCCAGTTGAGCAGGGCGTCCTTGTTGAAGGCAGCGGTGGCGGCGCTGTTGCTGTTGTTACGCTGGATGTTGGCGATGGTGTCGGAGTTCTTCACCACCTCGATGAGCCCCATCTTGTTCCCGGTGGACAAGCAGCCGTATGGGATCATCCTGTGAGTGTATGGTGAGATAAACAGCGTCAGGTTGGTCTACTCTAGTGGAGCGCCTTGTGCAAAAGCATCACCAGCTGCTGCAGACAGCTGCTCCCACCGTACCTGAGATCCAGGCCTTCTCTCTTCCATAAGTTCTCCATGAGCTGGATCATCTGGAGGGTCAACATGTCCTGTCGAAGATCTAAAGGTGATGAGTGAAAAAAAAATGTTAATTTCATTGTCACAAAAGATGTATCAAATTAAAATGTCATGCTAACTTTCACCCTGGTTCTGTTTGTCTTCTAAACTTCCTCTTTTTGAATTAAGGGGGCGTCCCGTTCCGAACCTGCTGGCTATGTTGATCTTTCCAGTGCATTTTAGGGTGTTTTCACATAGAATCCTTTTTAAACAAACCAAACTCAGTCCTCTTAAAGTGGACCAAAAAGTGGACCAACAGAAAAGGGACTCAGTTCTTTTTGCATTCACATTGTCAGTTCATTTGAAAGAGGACTCTGTTCTGTTTCTGGTCCACTTCAGCTCTGATGGGGCCTCAGTCTTCTCTCTGTTCACACTATAGTTTCTCTGGAGCTCAGACCCACATAGTCTTCTTTACTTGGACGCGGCACTTGCCGTTCAGTCCTCATGATATAAATTCGTCTGTGTGTCGTATTTGGAAAATGCAGCGCTTTCGGCAAGTTGCTGCCACCGGTGTTTTAGGATGTCTGTGCAATCAATGCAGTTTTTAATGTGTTTTGTCATCAATTATTTTGCTAATACTTGCGGGGGACCCGTACGGATCACGAATCAACTACGGTCCATTACACCACTAGTCGATAGTGAGTTTACTGCGTCCCAAACACATTTTCTATCGACGGTACCTACAATACCTGTGTTACTGTAGAAAATCAAGTAGGCCTATCGTCACATTTTCAGAATTTTGGCATCAACTTGCTACCGAAGTAGCCTATTCTTGTGACATCCCTAAAGTAAACCTGGAGCGCTTTGTGTTCACAATGCACAGATTAAGCGAACTGCAACGCAGTCTTGAAGCGAACAGAACTCAGACCACCTCCCGAGGAGGTCTGAGTTCTTTTGGAGTGTTCACATATACGCAAAAAATGCTGACTAATCGCTCTAAGTTTGTTTGGAGGGCTGAAAGGGACCAAGTGTGAAAACAACCTAAATGTGCAACCTTGTATTTTTAACCCTTCAGTGTGTTCCCTCTGTGCTAAACTAAAGTGAACTACAGCTTAACACTGTGTGACTGCTGTATGTTAATGTGTCAGATGTTCTCGTATCTCACCGTCTCCGTTCTTGAAGATGATGCCCACCATGTCTTCTTGAGCACAGGGGTTATACATCAGCCAGAGCGGCTTCATCTTGGAGTTCATAAACCTGCACTTGTCTGCACTGCAACAGCAAACACACTCATTATAAACACACATAATCTTTACTATAGCCGCGCCAGGTTCACAGACTGAAGACATAACAATACGCTTGAAAATTTAGAAAATACATTTTTAGTTTCTCGCCCTGGTGACATTCAGGCTGTTCTCATAGCTATACCTACAATAATCTGGTCCCCTCTCTAGGTTACATGGTGGAGAGGATGTCGTGAGAAGCCGGAGAACCTGGAGAACCCGGAGAACCCGGAGAAAACCCACGCTAACACGGGGAGAGAACATGTAAACTCCAAACAGAAGGGCCATAAGCCTAGGTTTAATCACTGCACCACCGTGCAGCCCTGGATAAATACAGGTTAAATAAAATAAAATAGTATAAAATAGTATATAGTATAATTCAAAATAAAACAAAGTCTACTGGTACTATAATGACTGAGGGTTGATTCGTCAATATGCTACGTAAATGTATTACTTTGTAATTCAGCAGACCTAGAGAGGGACCAAAACGGCTCCTGAAAATCCAATTAAGGAATCAAAAGATGTCATTTGTCGTGTGTGTTTGTGTGTGTGTGTGTGTGTGTGTGTGTGTGTCACTAACCAGATCTCGGCGAGGATGATGCTGGGGTTGAGTGGTGACAGCAGGTCTGACAGGGCCTCCAGGTACGACTCCTGTCTGATACACAGCTTCAGGTCATCCGCCGTCATCTTCTGGGAGCCCGACTTGACGAAGTCACTCAGGGCCTTCATTTTGCCCAGAGCCTCGTTCTGTATGGAGGTGGAGGTTAAAGGCGAGATTTAGTACAAAACAAAAAGACACACTTCAGAGCTTGGACCTGTTTTTAGTGTTGTGAGATTACCTGTTTGGTTAACGGCTTGATGTGGTGGATGTTTCCCCTGCAGTAGGCCTCCAGAATCAGGCCAAAGCGCAAACTCACAGACGCCACGTGAATCTCTGACCTACAATAAACACAAATATCTCCAGTCAAACAAAAAGGCTGCAGATGCACGCGTCACAATCGGTGTGTTTTCTGCATACTTGTTTTTCATCGCCCTCTCCCGGTTTCATCCCGGGGGGCTCAATTCTCCCGTATTTCTCCTGATTTATGGCAAATTTTCACACGTTTTCGTTATCTTAGCCTGTTTCTTGAACTGAACAGCGTGTATCATCCCTACTGTTTCTACCCGGACGACAATAGAGCTACACCAACTGTCGTTTCCTGGCTGAAGAGAGCAGTCACAGCGTGCGGCGCCCAAATTTGGGCTTTGCTCGATGCAGCGAAAAGCTGTTGTGGCGCGGCTCAAGCCGTTAGAAATAATGTGTTTGAGAGCGCAGCGGTGGCGTTGTCACGTTATGTCTGAAAGGACCTTCAGTGAGTGAGAGCCGGAAAGAGAAATGGAGAGAACTAAGAGAAAGAAATACTCAAGCAGGAGCAATAAATAAATAAAAAGTGATGAATATTAGTTTATGCAAGAGATTCAAACACCAAGTTCACACCAGAGGAGCGAATTATTCAGTTTCCTTTCCTGAATTAAAGGTAAAATCAAATGTTTAACTTTTTATTACTTTGTTATTTTCACTCTTTTAAAGTCGCTTTTTTTTAAGGTCTCAAGGTCGGCAAGTATGGTTTTCTGCTGGACCGCGTCTTTCACCTGAGATGCCAGAACAGGAAGTGTCCTATCCTCCAGTTGGACAAAGCCCGTTCTAGCAGGAACGTGGTGAGGTCACAGTCCAGGTAGGACTCGTACTTCAGGACCTGGACCAGCTGGATTAAGTACTGCAGCAGTTCATCGTCACTGTGTGTGCAGAGAATATGTTCCATGAATCATTACACTGTTAAAAACTTTACATGGATACAAACATGAACATAAATATGTGTGTGTGTACCCGAGCTTCCTGAGGCATCTGATGGTGAAAGAACGGACCGCTGGGTCGGGAAAACTGTAGTCTAAGAGCTCCAGGGTGTGGATGGCAGGCAGGTCCGACCAGTTCCTCAGTAAACTCACCATCTGAGGAGAATCAAATGACCATTTTCTTACTGTGTGTTTGATGAATGGGCTTCACAGCTATTACACAAGAGTGGGACAAGACCCACACACTTTTATAAATGATTAGTTTAGACCCCCCCCCACCCCCCTATTTTACCATGTTTTTACCATGTCGAAAATCAATACATCGTCTATTCGCTCTTCTCAGAGCGCTGTGTCAGTGCTTTATTATCAAGTCAAGGTTTAGTTACAACTCTGGACTAATGCAAGATGGAAAGCAATGGATTGACATGGACTATTGATTAAATATTGAATTTAAAATGTTTAATTAACTGGGCATACTGGGCAATATGGATGCACATCTCAGTAAACAATAACCATCAAGTATTCAGCCAAGAAAATGAAAAATTGAAAATGTATAAAAGGAAATTTGGGGAAGCCACACAGCTGTAGGACTATAGATTTTATTTTACAATTTCAGATGTGGCTTATGTTCATATTGTATTGATTAATGAGCTAAATAATTGTCTAAAATATATCATTAGCTACAGCCCTACTGGTTGGATAGTTCATCATGACATACTGCATGTTTTTAGTGGTTATTCAGTAAACAGATTTAGTTAAAATATTCAAAATGTGTGAAATTACTGATAAACAAGCAGGTCAAGTCATTTCACAGGGACAATATAGACAATATTTCTGCACATTGTGAGGACTTAAATTTATTTTGAACATTTCCCATGTGTTTTATGTGTTTGGCAAACATTTCCAGGCCTGTATACAGACACCTGAGAAACACAAAAAAGAACAAAACTCTTAATTTCTACCTGAACGACGTCCTCGCGCCGATTCCACTTGGTGATGAGGAGTAGCTTGGACAGACTTTCGTGATAACGGTCGCGGACTTCTGTGCGGAGCTTCCACAAGAGCTCCTTCTCGTCCTCGAAGAACTCCGTGTGGTTTTTGTTGTCCATGATTTCTTTCAGTTTCATGTGCTGCAAGAGAGCAAAATGACCCCGAGAACATATTCATAAAAAGATGTGGTCAGCAAGAAACAAAATAAAATGTGAGATGTAGAAAGTCTTACCTCTTCTTTTGTGACAATAACTGCATCACCGTTCTTCTCCATGTCACTCACCTGAAAACGGATGAGGATTTTTTTGACTGACTGTAATACTAAGAATTATTACATACTGGTATCATATGAAACTAGAAAACCAAAGGAAACCATCGGTACCAACCATGTCTGACTAGCTTGTCACGAAGGAGGTTAAATAACGCTCCAAATTTAGGCTAAATTATAGCGAGGAAAAACTGTCATGGCCATTTTCAAAAGGGTTACCTTGACCTCTGACCTCAAGATATGCGAATGTAAATGGGTCCTATGGGTACCCACGAGTCTCCCCTTTACAGACATGCCCACTTTATGATAATCACATGCAGTTTGGGGCAAGTCATAGTCAAGTCAGCACACTGACACACTGACAGCTGTTGTTGCCTGTTGGGCTGTAGATTGCCATGTTACATAATTTGAGCATATTTTTTATGCTAAATGCAGTACCTGTGAGGGTTTCTGGACAATATTTGTCAATGTTTTGTTTTGTTAATTGATTTCCAATAATAAATATATACATACATTTGCATAAAGCAGCATATTTGCCCACTCCCATGTTGATAAGAGTATTAAATACTTCATAAATCTCCCTTTAAGGTACATTTTGAACAGATTAAAAAATGTGTGTTTAATTTGTGATTAATCGTGATTAACTATGGACAATCATGCGATTAATCATCAATGAAAGCCCTAACTCAAATATAGGTTTTAGAGAATAAGTACCTTGTCCAGTGGAGGGTAATAGAGAGGATGTGGCCGGATGTTAGGGAAGCGAATGAGAAGCCCGGCAGCGCTGTCCACGTTGGGGTTCTTCTCGACAGTTCCCATCGGGTTCAACAGGTCGCTTTTGTCATCTGTGATAAAAAAAATGTCATACATGAAATGTGCCATAGAGTGGTGCAAGAATAAGTCCTAAAACCCCGGAGATGAGTCAGCATTTTAGCACTTCCGGCTCCCTCGTCTGGAAATCGATGGGTTTTTAGTTAGATGCCTGAAATAAGGTCTGTGAGATTTTAACGTTTTGTTCTACGACATAAAATATGTTAATAAATATCCCTACAAAAATATGTCAGCACTCTATTTGGTAGATGTTTTGATCTACTTAGCGAGTACATTTTCATATTCAAATGACTCCCGTATCTCTAAAAGAAATGACAGCATGTGTTAAACTTACTGCTCCAAACCGCAGAGAAAGATAAAATCATTATAGTGAATAAACACGTAGCCATATTTATACATGTTGTGACAACAACAGACAAATGTTATTTCCACATCTTAAAAAAGGCTATCTAGTGCATCGGCAAATGCATTGTGTGTGAATATGTGGGGTTTTCACTGTGGTGCTGCTAGGCGTCTTTAGCAAGAGAGGTGTTTTTGAAGAGGAGGAAATGTAAGAAAAGGGAAGGCCTTCAGTACCAGGAACAGACGGCCACGTGGACAAGAGGAACTCCCCGGTCTTCAGCTGGTCCTTGTAGTCGAAGACCATGGTGTTCACCCAGGCTATCGGACAGTCCTGGAGAGAGGGACAGGGAGGAGGATTAGCTTTGTTGACTGGCTTTGACCATCTGCAAGCAGTAAATATCACAGCAGAGGAGCAACAAAGAGAGAGGACTCTCAGTTTCAGTCAGATACATTAGGATTTGATCAACAAAAGTTGAAATAATTTTATATTATTATTATTTATTCATTAATTTATTATATTATTATTATTATGTTACATTTATTATTTATTATTTTTATTTTATTCATTTTTATTTCAGCATTTTTATTATTTTTGTAGTAATTTGTCTGTTAAATCTGTCAAAAAGTAAAAATAAGTTCAACAGCCTCTGTTTTTGCAACATCAAGTTGAAATTATTTTATATTATTATTATTATTATTATTTAGTCATTAATTTATTATATTATCATTATTTTATATTTATTATTTTTATTTTATTCATTTTTATTTTAGAATTTTTATTATTTTTGAAGTCATTAGTCTGTTAAATCTGTCAAAAAGTAAAAATAAGTTCAACAACCTCTGTTTTTGCAACATCAAGTTGAAACTATTTTATTATATTATTATTATTATTATTATTATTATTATTATTATTATTATTATTATTTATCCATTCAATTATTATATAATTATTATTTTATATTTCTTTTTTTTATTTTATCCATTTTTATTTCAGCATTTTTACTATTTTTGAAGTAATTTGTCTGTTAAATATGTCAAAAGTAAAAATAAGTTCAACAGCCCTATTTTTGTTCAAAGATAAATGATTTTCTTCAATAGATCTGAAAGGAATTGACTTATTAAATCTCTCTTGTATAACATCTGCTTAATGCTAGACATTCATTTGAATTCAAATCAAATAGCTTTAAGAAAACTTAAAAAATAACTTAAATATAACTTAATAACTTAACTTAAAAAAAACTGTACATGCCAGTGATGTTACATTTTTAAGGTCTAAAGTTGGAATTAAAAGCAGCAAAAAAAAATTGGAAATAAGATCCAGGCAGTGATCAGCAGAAAAATAAATTCAACATCCAAACGTGTTAAAAACCAAACAAACACATCGAGGCTGAATGCACCCTAAAATAGCTCAACTTCTGTCTGTCTGTCTGTCTGTCTGTCTGTCTGTCTGCAGGACTTCTCTTCTGGGCAGAAGAACAGAGAAGTGGCTCAGAAAGCAGAAGTGGCCTTGATGCCCATAAACACACCTGGGTATCAGACATGTCGCCCTACAGCCGCTACAGCGCTTCAAAACAAGTTTGGCTGAGACCACAGCCGCAGAGAAAAAAGGGGAATTTGTTGTTGTTCACTGTATTTGTCAGCGTAGAGTAGAGTGAGTGGGTGTGTGGAGTCACTACTACAACTCTCAGTCAGTGTAGTAAACAGGATTTAAACATAATAAGTAAAATGGCAAGAGGTTGGTAAAAGCCTCTATTGTCTTATTATTATTAAAATTACTAATAGGGGCATGAAGTGGCATATAATCTGTTATTATTAATTAATCTGTAGGGGTGTAACGATGCATCGATCTGGATCGATTCAATGATCATCAATGCAAAGTGAAACTGTGACTTTTTCCTCATGCTTTTTATGTACCTTTTTATGATTTTATGATATGTTGTGTTTTTATTCCTGTTATTTCTTGATGTTAATTTGAAGCACTTTGGGTACCTTTTGGTTATTGTAAAGGGCAATACAAATAAATGTTGATTGATTGATTGATTGATTGATTGATTAATTCATGATCAAAATAGTTGCACAGTTAACCTGTCCCCAGTACAGGCCTTAAAGGAACAGTGTGTGTAGGATCTGGTGGTATCTAGCGGTGAGGTGAGGAGATTGCAACCAACTGAAGCCTCTCCCGTGTGCCAAGCGTGTTGGACAGCTACGTAGGGAGACGCAAATGGCGCTCTCTAGAGCCATCTGGAGTGTGTATGTGGGACGTGAGTGGTGAAGCAAGAGAGAGAGAGAGCGGCGTAGACGGGAGCGATTAACGTTATCGACTCCGGCCCAAGCACGAAAAAGTTGGTAAAGTTGGAAAAGTTTAGTTTGTTTTTTTGTTCTGGGCTACTGTAGAAACATGGCGGTTCAACATAGTGGACTCCGTGGACTAGGGGGACTAGGGATGTGACGGTTAGGAAATTTTCCAAATACATATTGCATTTCTGCCAACAGATCCCCCTAAAATTGTGACACACTGCTCCTTTAACGATGACAAGTAAACTAAAAAAGGCGGGAGAGCTGCAACTACGGAGATGAATTTAGAATTCCTTGAAAATGTTTGTCAACTCCTTCCTTCCTTGGAGTGATGTACAGATAAAAGAGCCGAAGCGGATGAAACGCTAACCGCAGCCTTGCCACTGAACACACTTGCACAACCAGACGCAGCAGCAAAAACACACCCACACAGCACACACACTCACTACTACACACTCACTACACAATAGAGAGAGAGGAAACAGATCTGTTTGTGCTTGCTAACAAATTCACACCCACCGCTCACTCGCCTGCTCCATCACAAGTTGTACTCTACAAAAAAAAGGGCCCCTGAAACACGGCGCGAGTTTCTGACTCGAACTCACCGCTTTCTTATTCTTTTTTTTGGTGCCGCGGGGTTTCTTGGCTTTCTCAATGACAGCGTAGAGCGCGAAGCACAGGCGGCTCATGCGAGGGAGGTCGGCCACGTTGATGTCAAACTCCAGCTTCTGGTCCCACAGCGGCTCGGAGCACACCGCCACCTCCGAGGTCGTCACCACCTTGCAGAGGAGCTCGCTGCCGTGGAACAGACCGGCCTGCACCACGAGCTGGAGGGGGAACACACACACACACACACAGTAGTGATGAAGATGAAGGTGTTGTGGATGCTCAAGTGTGAGTGAGATTGTTTGTGGAAGATTTACAGACTTCAATAGATGATTCAGAGTTTCCTGTGTCGCTCAGGCTATGAGTCAAAGGGTCGACACATTCATAACATAAGCAGGCCGCGACGCCTCTCAGTGCTATGCTGACTAGTCCGTCCAAAAAAATATAGATAAACAACCACCGGAGTCAAAATTCAATCCTGTGTACGGCCATTAAGCTCCGGCCTTTGTGCCAAATCAAGATCTATATTTACTAAATATACGAGTGGCTGGCTATTCTCCCCCCCGGGGTGTGTGGTGTACCCTCTGCCTGCCAGCTGCAGACATGACTGATAATTATGTCACAGGAGGACACATTTGATGAGTCATGATGTGCTCGAAGGCAGCGGCCGGAAGTGCACTTACACTTAATAACCCGTCTAAACAGTAACACAGTTAGTTATGAAACTGAATCACAAACACAGGCACACATTAACAGACTACCCTACGTCAAATTGGTTGAGGAGAAAAAAGTGAATACGGAGTATTACTGGACGTTTACAGGGAAACACCGTTTAAAGCTGCAGTGGGTAGAAATGGAGCAAATGTGATTAAAAAAAAGTTATTTTTATAAAACGGTCAGTTTATCCTGACATTAGTGCATGACACAGTTAAAAAATGATGTGCCTCTGTGTCCTCCGGTGTTCCTAACGGCATCTGCTATGCAAACTAGTCAGCGCTGATCTAATATGAATCAATATTCTGTTACTGTAATACCTATTTCTCTCCTAAAATGTTTTCAGAAACATCTTGTAGTGTACTGTTTAGCTGTAAAATGAGAACGTTTGTGACCCCGGCAGCAGAAAACAGAGACATGAGGAGGTGCAGAAGTCTAGTTTTCTCTCAGAACACTTGAATTACAATATGCTGAAAGGTTATTATGGAATTTCTTTATGCCTGCTCTGGCTCTATCTATCTGGCGTGGAGAGGAGGTTGTGTTGCTCGGGGCTATACCACGGGTCAGCAACCTTTACTGTCAGAAGAGCCATTTTTGGCCCAAAAAAAAATTAAAAAATCTGTCTGGAGCCGCAAAACGTATTTGAGCCTTATAATGAAGGTAACACCGTCTATTAAGTCTAATGCAGAGAGGACCCAATTGCCAACGAGAGGCAGGACATTGAAGAATCGTCTTGAGGAGATTTGGCTGGAAGCTCTTTTCAGCAGGACCTTCCAGTGTGTTTGTTCTGGAAATGTCTTTCAATGTCTTTTCCATTTTCCTCCGAGAATTTTCTTTTTTTTGGATTTGGAAACCTACTGTAGCTAGGGAAACTCAAGACTAGCCAACGCAATTGAGGATTGGCAAAATTAGAGGATAAGTGCCGGGCCGTAGACGTACATAGGCTTTGACACACAGTTTAATTGACTGAAATGTTAAAACTTATTTTATTATTCAGTGTATAGGCTACACATTTTTGCAGTTGGAGAATGTAAGAATCACGTTAGGCCTACAATAATGATTAATGAAAGCTAAAATGTAAAAAATAATAACAATTATTCATTTCTATATCATTTTTCGTCAAAGCCACGGGGAGCCACTGGAGAGGGGCTAAAGAGCCGCAGGTTGCAGACCCCTGGGCTATACAAATAAAATTGACTTGACTTGACTGTGCCAAAAATATTCTGCCTACTGTCTGCTTTAACAAATATTTTAACAAACACTGACACTTAGGTCAGGGCCTCTCTGCAATAGTAACAAAATGCAGGCATCGCCTTCAAAAAAAAAAGAAGTGCATTGAAAGCGAGAGAGGAGGAGACAGCGTGCAGTCTGTCTTCTTTCTTAGAATCTAGGCCTCAGAATGAGATGTAAAAAGCAGATAGGCCCTCCCCACTTCCTGTTTTGAAGTTTCAACCAACCGCCTCGATGAATTATGGGAAACGTGCGGTCTGGACCATGTGACCCCCCCTGTCATTTACATGTCGCTCTTCCTACAACTGAAATTGAGATATTGGTAAACAAGTGAATGCCACATTTTCATTGAGCAACAACCCCCCCTCCCACGCGATAAAAAACCACACCAACCTTCATCCCTTCGTCTGCGTTGACTCGGCTGCCCTGCAGCAGGTGGATGTAGAATGGCTCATTGATGGACCACAGAGACGAGGTGTTCTGCTGCAGGATGGAGACACGAGAGAGAGGGGATTTTATCTCTTGTTCTTTACAATAAAACTGCATTTTAGAGTATTCAGTGAAACTGTTGCTACAGCGTCCTGTTTGGCAACACGTCAAAAGATGGATACACTTTAAAAAAAAAAGTAAAAAAGGGGAACAAACTTTGAAACTGGAAGACACTGCCCTTAAGGTACCACGGCTGCAACTAACTCCATTGTTGACTAATCTGTCGGTTATTTTCTCAATTAATGGATGAGTTGTTTTGGTCTATAAAATGTCCGAAAAATTGTGAAAAATGTCAATCAGTGTCCAAGATGACGTCCTCAAATGTCTGGTTTTATCCACAACTCAAAGATATTCAGTTTACTGTCATAGAGTAAAGAAACCAGAAAATTTTCACATAGTTGGTGATTAATTTAATAGTTGACAGCTAATCTATTAATCGTTGCAGCTCTCAACCATTTTGATAATCTATTAATCTTCAGAAATAATTCATCAAGCAATAATGCAATTTACGGGTTCCAGCTTCTAAAATGTTACTGCTTTTCTCTGTTTTACATCAATGTCAATTTAGTATCTTTAGATTTTAGACCGTCTGTTTGACAACTTTGGATTTTATAAACTAAATAATTGATTAATCGCATAAATATGTGACGGATTAATTAGTAATCAAAGTAATCATTAGTTGCAGCCCAATTTTTTTTATTTAAAGTCGCAAGATAAACAAATTGATAATTTTTTTTTTAATTTAATTTTGTGTTTGTATATGTATTTGTATGTATGTATGTGTGTAGGCACATAACTATATTTTATTTATATATTTTATTTTATTCATTATTGTTTATTTATGTATTTATGTATTTATGTATTTTGGCATTTTTATCATGTGTGGAGAATGTGTTTTGTGTTGAGGGTAAGCTGAAAAAGAGGGTACATATTTGTATTATGCTCGTTCATCCTTGATTGTTTGACCCTTTGGAAATCAAAAAATAAAAATAAAAATTAAAAAAAATTACCCAAACCGATTAGCAAAATAGTTGTCGATTAATTTATTATTTTGTATTTTCAATATTAATATTTGAAGTCTGAAAACATTTAATGCTTTGTACTTTACCGCTCATATTTCTAGATTTTATAGATAAAAGCTTAAAAACACACGGTGCAGTTAGGTAACATGTGCTCTATGTTAAACTACAGTAAATTCAAGCAAAGGTGTGAAGTGTAAATTATCAACACTGTGTTGCACAGCGTGGTTCAAAATGTGCCAAAGTCCGGCTGAGGAAGACCAGGAGAGAGACGGAAGGAGCTGCTGCTGCTCGGTTAATGAAAGACGACGTCCGTCCGCTGAACTCTCACCTTCTTCAGAGGCAGAGGAGGAGGTCTGGACAGGGAGCGACTCTTGTAGGCCAGGCTGCACGTGCGGCCCTGCTCCTCCTGGTATTTGCTGATGGTGGAGTGGTGCACCATGGTCAGGTGGGGGTTCTGGCCGTTTCTCAAACACGAGAACATGTACTGTAACGGGAAGGGGGGGACAGAAGAAGGAGAGTTCAGCACATCAGTCAGCTCACCCACAGATATTTTCCCAGTGGTCTGATAGGCAGCTACTGGTTGACTCCTGGAGGCTGTTCATTTGCTGTAGGTTAATGCAACGGAAATCTCATTATGTGTGGATGGATGCAGTTCCTCTCTGCAGGGGCTGCTAGACAGATATGAGTCACCGCTGCAGGTAGTTTCAGAGTCAACAGTGGAGTCTCTTGCCACCAAAACCTCGACTCACCCCGCTCCTGATCTGACAATCACTTCAGCTATTATACAGACCAACCGCACTCACAGGCAACAACACCGAAAAGAAAAAAATCACCCACAGCCACTGAGAAAATAACATGTTCTTAATCATTCACCACAAATTTATCCAAATCAAGCATAGGTTTGATTGCAGAAGTATTCACACGCTTACTGTGACACACCTAAAAAAACGACATAATGAAGACAAAGGGAGATTTTTTTTTAAGATTCGTTTTTGGTTTTTTTTTTTGCTTTAATTGACAGTGACAGTGGAGGAGAGAGAGGGGATGACACGCAGCAAAGGGCCACGGGTCGGACCCAAACCCCGGGCCGCCACAGCAAGGACCGAGCCCCGGCACATGGGGCGCTCGCTTCACCAGGGGAACCACTGGGGCGCCCCCAAAGGGAGAACATTTTCAACGCAATGAATATTCCACAGTTATGTTAATCACAAAAAAAAAATTGCCCAATTGCTTAGTGAGTCACAACTTTATGGCAAAAAGAAAGTGATTGTTGGAAAAAAATTGACATGACATCTGGGCTAATGTTTAGCCTGGGGGCATGTGGGAGCCTCCGACACAAAGTGGAGAAAGATTTTATAGTCTGAAGAGAACGGAATTTAGCTTCTTCTAGGGCTGTCAATCGATTCAAATAGTTAATCGCCATTAATCACATGATTGTCCATAGTTAATTGCGATTAATCGCAAATTTTTTATCTGTTCAAAATGTACCTTAAAGGGAGATTTGTCAAGTATTTAATACTCTTATCAACATGGGAGTGGGCAAATATGCTGCTTTATGCAAATGTATGTATATATTTATTATTGGAAATCAATTAACAACAAAACTATGATGTTTTGTTGCCGCTATCTTGGTTTTTGGCCGTCACCATCTGGTCGTTGCCATATTGGTTTTTGGTCGTCGACATCTTGGTTTTTGGCTGTCACCATCTTGGTTTTTGGTAATCGCAATCTTGGTTTTTGGCCGTTGCCACCTTGGTTTTTTGCAACCAGAATTGACACGAGAGGGTGGAGCTAAGTACAACGCTGAATAAGACATTTTTATGAGACCAAAATGTTACAATTAACTTTGATGATGACCGGACAACGCCGTGGTAGCGACCTGTCAGACGCTCACTCACTTTGAACTGGCACATGGGATGGTTCCCGTAGATGAAGTCCCACCTCCCGTTGACCTGTAAGGTGTAGTCCTCGGGCTCCTGTCGCACCGAGCGAAAGACGGTGGCCTTCTTCTTCAGGGCGCTCCTCACCAGAGCCATCGGGAGGTCCTGGGGGTCCTGCTGCAGCATGAAGCTTTCCTGTAAGAGACACATTAACACAAATAAAAGCGTGAGCTTTACAGAAAATCACACCAAAATGCAGCCTTCATGTTGTTCCTGAGTGATGTTTTGAGGTCGGTGTTTGTGATGTGGGAGCGGGATTTCCAAAGGTGCTCACATTTACTCAATCAATCACCCTTTGATTTGTCACAAACAACCTTTACAAATATGACTCACACAAACAGCAGATCAACTCACATCGCTAGCCTCAAACTTGACATTGATGAAAATCTTCTTGGTGTTTTTTGACTTGGCGTTCCTGCTCTCTGGCGGAGAGCAGCACGGCTCCAGGTCGCATGGGAAACTGTATTCCATCCACTGCTGCCACGGCAACATGTGCCTCTCCTGAGCCTTCTCTTCGCAAAACGTTCGCATCTTCGTCCGAAACTCGTTCACCTCGTGGTTCTTCTGGGCCTCGAACTCATGCAGACCTGAAAGAATCAAAATGAAAGTGTAAAAAAAGTCTTGTACAGTGAGAGGAACACAAAAGATTTATTTTTGGAGGGGGATTTCTGCTTTATTTGGATAGTGAGAGAGACAGGAAATGCAGGGGAGAGATGGGGGATGACCCACATATAATATTAAATAAACATTTTTACTGGAACTGGAAAAATGGAATTAGCATTAGTTAGCCTAGCTGTGCTCCATTTTTAAGTTAGCTACATTAGCTCATAGCTAGCGAGTAACTTGTCGACCTTCCCGAATAATGAAAATTATGAATAAAAGCAAAGAAATATAGTTTTTTTAGTTCCTTTTTGTGTCATTCAGATAGTTTGTTAACTCTGCTAACTGCTCAGGGAAATAGAGAGTTTCGGGGATGATGTATTTTTGTAGGCCAACCAGGAGGGCTGGTTCCCTCCACAAAAAGCCAATGGGATTGTTCCATTGGGTTTTGGATTATTGCAGAAAATAAGCTCTGTGGCAAACAAACGTTTATGATACTTACACGTTTTTTTCAGCAAGATAATCTCCACAAATGAACACCACTTTTATAATGTTTGAAGCGTAAATGCAATCGCAAGATTAAATGCAATCGCAAGATTAAAAAGCTAACGTAAGGCTATAAACTAACTACACCACGGTCTGATGACTTCACCACCGCTAAACTGAGGCCTATAGAAAGAGGATGGGACACGCAGCGGTTGTGCGTTGCCATTGGCTCAATTTCGACGAGTGCAGACCAGATTTTACTGCACATGTGTTGTACCCCAAAGATATGGCGCCTTGATGGCGCGTGACATCTCCTCTTTTCACCCTCCTTGCACTAAACTAAAGGTGGACGTGTCAGCGTTTAGTAGTCTCATTTAGCCACTTGTTAGCAACTGCCTTTTTTAAGACACGTAAAAGCTTAAAAATTCACCAGTTGAATATTCGCTGATGTATTTTACGTACAAAACGTTAAAATCTCTTAATCCTGTGTTGACCACAGACCTTATTCCAGGTAAACTAAAAAGCCCATTGACTTCCAGACGAGGGAACCTGTAGTCCTAAAATGCTAACTCATTTCCGGGTTTTAGGACTCATTCCTGCAGCACTCTATACAGCTGTCATTTGGTTGACAACCCATTAAGGTTTTCACTCAGCCAATGGGATCATTTCTGCCTCCAGAGCAGCTTTCGTCTAGTCTGGTCTAGTCCCAGACCTCTGAATCACTGTCACATCCTCATTTCATTCATTCTTAATAGTGCTGCTGGTGTGCTTGTTGCTATGGCTGTTTCCAAGATTGGAAAAGAGACATTCAGAGTTTTGTAATGCAGCTTTAAGAATGGGGCCGTCACCTTCCTGTCTGAAAAATTGTGACAGAAAAATTGCAAAGAAAAGAGAAGTGGATGAGATCAACACTGCTATCCCAGTTACTATAAGTCGACTTACAGAAATAACAATACAGTCAATGCTCCTAGCAACCGCTAACCGAAGCTTCCTTAAAACGATGATCACGTATCCGTCACTGGGATGGATGGATATGTCACCACTGATTGGTTAGTGTCAAACAGAAAACTGCCAACATGAACACAATGTCAGACTGAATAATGAAGTGAAACGGCAATATATTGAAGTAGTCAGTATATTTTTGGCATCATTGGGCAAAAATTCCATAATAACCTTTCAGCATATTGTAATTCAAGTGTTCTGAGAGATAACTAGACTTCTGCTCCTCCTCATGGCTCTGTTTTCAGGCTTTACAAAATCTAGCCCGTGACGGAACACTTTGACCAATCACAGGTCATTTCATTGAGAGAGCGTTGCTATTGGCTGTGCTCCGGTCATGTGACCAGAACTTGGCGTTCCTTCACCAGATTTCACAATGGCGGCGGCGTCACAAACTTTCTCATTTTACAGCTAAACTGTGCACTACAAGATGATTCTGAAAACATTTGAGGAGAGAAATAGGCATTAACGTAACAGAATATTGATTCATATTTGATCAGAGCTGCCTAGTTTGGCTGTTTGGACGGAGTTCGCGAGTGATTGACAGCCGGCTCTCATAGACGGCAGCTGGACAGCAGACCTCAGATCGGCTCTTACTGCTCGTTTTCCTCCAGTCTGTGAAATCTTGCAGATGCCGTTAGGAGCACCGGAGGACACAGAGGCACATCATTTTTGTTCAGGTTACCTGTTTCATGTTCTACTGTCACGATATAGCGACCGTTTTATAAAAATAACTTTTTTTAATCATATTTGCTCCAATCTCGCCTACTTCAGCTTTAATCCATTGAGGCAGGGCTGTCCTCGACCAAAGAAATTCTTAGTCGACTAACACTTGTATATCGATTAGTTGATTTAATCGACAGATCTCTGAAACTAAGTTTCTCCTTTAAAAGCATCATTTTAAATCTTGTTTTTTTTACCAGAGACGTGCTCATAAGTTTCTTGGAAATGAGTCATTCAGCATAAAAAAAAGCATGAAAAAACGACTAGTTGTGACTGCAGCAATGAGCCCAAAACGACCAATAATCAGTTTGCATCGCTGACAGTGATTCAGAAAACTGCAACCAGGCGAGAAAACTCTCTTCTTCTTCTTGATGATGACTCTTATCTTATACTTGGCAACAATACCACCTAAAAGCCTCCATACAGCAGCTCAGCTCTATCAGATAATGACGCTCCTGACCTTTGCCAATCAACAGGCTGATTTGGGTGTTGGTGAGTTTCTCCACCCGGTCGCCCTCCCTCGCCACCAGCCTCAGAACACACATGAAGGGCCGCACGTCGCTGATGCGCCTCGACTCTTCCTCCAGTTCCTCCCTCTCTGCTGTCTGGTTGATGCAGGTGAAGACGTACGCGTCGGGCTCACCCAGCGCAGTGAACAGGGCCTCGCTTCTGGCGTTTCTCCAAACCATCTGAAACAAGAGATAACAGCAGTACGTCAGGGTGAGATAGACCTGGAAGTGTACACAGCGTGCTCTCCGGGCCTGCTATGTAACAGTGATTCAAAACACCAGTGTCAACTAAAGAATAACATGTTTGTCACCACTCTGATTTGCTAAAATGATAACCAAACCAGTTTTTTTTACATTTTTGTGAATCACACACCCCGATTGGAAAGACATTTAATCTCTTAATCATCTTAACAGCTTCCAAGAGCAACATTACTTAACACGGCTAAATCAAACAGCCTGAAGTGGCAGAACTGTTGGCATAGAAACTGGCACATTCACATTTTAACAGCAGATCTGCTCCGGCAGAGAGCTGGCCGTGTATACCAAGGAAGGGAGGAAGGGGGAAAGCTGCTGCAGCTCCTTCTTCTTCTTCATAACAGTTGCATCAAAAACTTCCAAGATGAATCAAGAAGCGAGCATTGTTCAGGATGTTTTTAATTAGTTTAATGTCGAGCAATTTGCTTAAAAGCATATTGAGTAAATATTGTAAATAACAACAGCATTTTTGAGCCGCAGCGCCGTGCTGCAGTCAATCAATCAGAAACACTGTGTTGTCTTCCAACAGATGAAATGTATGATGACACATTATGTGTTGTGGCAAAGGTTTGTCTGATCTCTAAAAGCAGCTACTTATGATTAATTACATGGGGTTTGTGTTGGGACGTACTTTTTTGATGCTTTTGATGGTGTCGTTTCGAGACACGGGGAATTTGAGGAAGATCCCGGTCGGCAACAGGAAGTCCATCACGATCTCCTGGTCCCCCTCCTTCTCCCACTCCTCCTGCATCCCATACTTCCCCGGGGGCATGGTGACGGCCTCTCATTTACTGTCAGCTCCTCTGCTGCTGCTGCTCACCGGAACACAAGCCGGCCGGCTGTCTGTCCACACACACACGCACACACACACACACACACACACACACACACACACACACACACACAGAGGAAACATAAGTTAATAAGTCCACTATTAACATGTGTCACTGTGCTTGTTCCTAAAACCCTGAATGCTCAATCTTTACACGCTTTATTGGCACCAGAAAGCACATGCAGAGTGTGTTTGACATGAATGACTGACTGACTGAAACCATAACTTTGTAGTTGAAGGGCATTGTTTGATCCCTTCCATCTCCTCAAATTAAAGATATAAAATGGTAAAACTGAGGCAATAGTAGTGAGATTTCTATGCATGTTTTTGGAGTTGTTGCCATCAGCTTCTCTGCAGTTTAACACCTTTACTACACTCGACTTAATTCATGCATCTCTACTGCCAGGAAACAGGGTGCACAGGGTGCACAGGGGTCAAATGAGGTGAAGACACATTAAAAATAAACTTCAATCCACTGAATCATTACACTACATAAAAACACATATTTATATATAAATGTGATGCTTCCTGCACATAGCTGACTGTGCAGACAGAAAACATTCTATTTTAGTGCAATTTTCAATATAGTTTGCCATAAAGTAATTCAACACTATTGATTTTGGTAAGAGGAAACTTGCCCCTGAGTGAGCTGCTTTGTCTGGATAGCTTATTAATGCAAGATGTAGGTGGATTTACGCCTGTTTATAACATGTATATATACTGTATATTTGTTTTATGAACTTGTCCTACCATTTTACCATTTCTATCATTATTGATATGTTCTGAGATGTTCTGTTTTAGCAGTTACCATATTTGTTTTTACTCTATCTGCTTTTATTGTCTGATCTTTTTTAACAGTTACCATATCTTTTATTTTATTTATCTGCTTTTATTGTCTTGTGAAGCACTTTGTAACATCTGTTTTGAGAAGTGCTATATAAATAAATGTATTATTATTATTATTATTATTATTATTATGTATTTGACTGAATTTACTCACAGCAGCATGGATGCTTTAACACATTATAAGTAAGAAACATATTTAAAATCAGCAATGGGGAAGAAAACAGAAAGTGCACACACTGAAACAGTCTGTTATAAAACGCGCACATCTATTCAGCTGACTGTGCAGACAGAAAACATTGTATTTTGAGTGCAATTTTCAATAGTTTGCACATAAAGTAATTCAACACTATTGATTTTGGTATAAGAGGAAACTTGCCCCTGAGTGAGCTGCATTGTCTGGATATCTATTAATACAACATGTAGGCTGATTTATGCATGTTTATAACATGCATTTGGCTGAATTTACGCACAGCAGCATGGATGCTTCAACACATTATAAATGAGAAAAAATCAGGATGGGGAAGAAAACAGAAAGTGCACACAGGAACAGTCTGATATAAAAGGTGATATTTAAGTAAAACTTGTAGAATATATCATAGATAGACAAAAATTAAGATTTTTATTTTCATAAATAACTGTATTTATTATAATTTAAATAAACATTTGGTCCCTGATATTGTCGACTTAGTCAGTTTCACTACAATTTACACTTTTATTAAGTTTTTAGGTTTATTTGTCAGATGCATTTAAAAGTATATAGTGTACAGTGAAATGCATTTTACCCTGATGGCTCTCTCTCAGCCCTTAAAACCTATAAATAGTGCACTAGATAAATACTACACTAAATAAGACAATACCTGAGAATAAAAATGATAAAACAACCTAAAAGCATGTTGGCACACCTGTTCGTGCAGAGACTTGCCTGTCAGTTGAAGAAGCCGGTCATCTCTTCATGGGTTCATCGCAGTGGAAGATGGAGGCGGTAACATCATGTCTGTCTCTCTGCTGCGGGTTGTTTCCGTGAAGTTGAAGCAGGAGGAGGAGGTGAAGGTGTTGTAAGTCCAGTTTCTCTCTAACGGGCTGATGTGAGGAGGTGGAAGTGTCTCCCTGCGTCGGTCCGCTGCGCCGTCATTCATCCATGCAGCAGCAGCAGTGCTGGAGGTGATGTTGGTGTTGAGCTGAGCTGAGTCGAGCCGGACTGAGCTGCTGCTGTCTCTGCGTCTCTCCAGATCCCTGCAGGCCAAGGGACCGTCAGACAAAACTTACAGTACAAGCCAAGTGAAAGTGCATGTTTCTCTCTCTCTGTTAACTCCCGCCCTCCTCCAGCCATAGTGTGTGTGTTTTTTTTTCTTCTGAAACAATTACTCAATTAACTGGCAGAAAATAAATTGGCAACTATTTTGATAATTGTCATTTTTTGAAGTCAGTTGCAGCTTCTCAAGTGTGAGGATGAGCTGCTTTAACATTTTATTATTATTTTTTATTTTTATTTTTATTTTTATAAATTTTAATTTTCTACAGACAGACTCACGAACATACCAATCCCACATACAGAAAAGAAGCATAAAATAAAATAAAATAAAATAATGACAAATAAAAAATAAAAAAAATATTTTATTATTTTAAAGGGACTATTTGTAACTTCTTACAGGTATAACTCTACCGGGTTGGGATCCCATGAGCGCTCGCATATGCGCGCTCGCGTGGGGCTACGCTGTTCAGACCGCTCCGCTGCCTGCCTGCACTAACACAGCACGCGCGTTCTCGCTCCACCTCTTCACGTGCATGCACGCTCACTACACACTGCAGAAGAGTTAGTAGCTCTGAGATTTATCTAGTGAATGTACAGTGGACGTTTGTGCAGAAATAACTGCTGCAGCTCCTCCAGACCAACAGAGGTTTCCCGTGTCTTGTGAAGTGACGGGGCTCCGCAGCGAGAAACGTTGTCGTCTCCGACCGGGTGCCGGTGTCTCCCTCCGGGCGAAGTCGGGAGATGGTAACGTTTCTCTTCCTGCTTGAGCCCCGGAGGCTGAGGCAGGAAGAGCCAACACTAGGATCAGCATTGATTCATGGAGAGACCTTCGTCTGGTCAGCTAACATTACTGCCAAGCAGGTGAAATATAGAGTGATATTGTGGTTTTAGCTGACGTGTGTCGCCTCACTGTTTTGAGCGATGCTCGTTCATGTCTATGTAGAGCGAGCAAGCGCGAGCCCGACGCTGACTTTCGTTGACTTAACGGCCTCAGGTGTCGCTGTTAACAAGCATTTCTGAAAGTTACAAACAGTCCCTTTAACATTTTATTATTCTTTTTATTTTTATTTTTTTTAAATTTTCTACAGACAGACTCAAGAACATACTAATCCCACATACAGAAAAGAAGCATAAAATAAAATAAAAATAATGACTTGAAAATATTTTATTATTTTAATCCAATTTTTTATTATTCATCTTTTCCACACATAGTTCAACAAAGCAAGAAAAAGACTCATTATAGTAGTTGCTCTTTATACAGGGCCTGCAGGGCCAAGGGACCGTCCAACAAAACTTTCAGTACGCGCCAAGTGAAAGTGCATGTTTCTGTCTCTGTAACTCCCGCCCACCTCTACCCCTAGTGTGTGTTTATTTCTCTCTGAACAATTACTCAATTAAATGACAGAAAATAAACAAGCAACTATTTTGATAATTGTCATTTCAGTCATTTTTAAAGTCAGTTGCAGCTTCTCAAGTGTTAAAATAAAATAAAATAATGACAAATACATTTTTTTATTTTCTTTTATTATTTTGATCCAATTTTTATTTATTCATCTTTTCCACACATAGTTCAAGAAAGCAAGCAAAAGACTCATCATAATGAGTCATAATGCTCTTTATACAGGGCCGGCTCTAGCCCTTTTGGTGCCCTAGGCAAGATTCAGATTTGGAGTCCCCCTCTCGGTTAGGTTTCAACCCCCAGGACCCTAACCGTAAACCGCAATACATATCTGACATCACAATGGTTTTAAGACAAAAATTAAGATGTTTATTTTCATAAATAACTGTATTTATTATAATTTAAATAAACATTTGGTCCCTGATATTGTTGGATTAAAAGTGTTTAGTCAGTTTCACTACAATTTACACTTTTATTAAGTTTCAAGTTTATTTGTCATATGCATTTAAAAGTACAGTGAAATGCAATGAAATGCATTTTACCCTGGCTCTCTCTCAGCCCTTCAAATCTATAAATAGTACACTAGATAAATACTACAATAAATAAGACAATACCTGAGAATAAAAATTATAAAAAAAACTAAAAACCATAAAAAAACATCCATAAAAATCAATCCACAGCTCTGCATTCATTTAACGCTACTGTTCAGTAGTCTGACTGCCTGAGGGTAAAAACTGTCTCTGAGGCGAGAGGTCCGAGCTCTGATGCTCAGTAGGCGCTTCCCTGAAGGGAGATAAGAGAAACGACTATATATGCTGGATGACTTGTGTCCTGCATGACACAAAGTGCTTTCTTCCTGCAGTGAGTGGTGTAAATGTCCTGTAACTGTGGTGATCTGTGGTGATCCAATCAGTTTAGATGCTGTAACAAATAAGTGCGGCCGGGGAGATGGAAAAGTGTGAGGTGTATTTCTTTCATATTTTTATTTGTTTATTTGTTACCTCTTTGCAGAAAATGAGGAAGGGCACCCACCTGCATTTTAATTATTATTTTTTTAATTAACCTTTTTTTTAGAGGGCGACCAGCGCCAGAATATGACACCCTAGGCGACCGCCTATATGGCCTATGTCTTTATATGATGATTTATATCTTTGGGTTTTGGACAGCGGTGGAGGAAGTATTCAGATCCTGCGAGTAAAAGTACCACAATGTAAAAAAAATAAAATAAAAATAAAGTCTCTCTGTGACAAGTGAAAGTCTGGTTTTGAACACGTCAGCTAAGCAAAAGCAGAAGTCTATTATGCTGGACTATTATTAGCCTATTATGGGCAAAATGTACTTTACAGAAAAAATACTCAATGAAGAAATAAATTGTTCCTGTGATGTGTTATATGTAAGGGATAATGTACAGCGAGCCGGTCATTGTTGTGAAATAAACCCCGACAGGGCGATGCCGAAGGCGTCTCTCTCACAACAATGACCTGCTAGCTGTACATTATCCCGCTTATTACACAGCTACCTACTCAAGAAATCAATAATTTGATACAAAAACGGTCCGCCAGAGTCCGACATCAGAACTGCGCCCATAGCAATGGTCTGTTATACATAGCAACGGTCTGTTATACATAGCAACAGTCTGCTATAATGAAATAACAGACCGCAGAACGCCGTGATTGACCAATCAGAATCGAGTATTCAGCAAAGCCGTGTAATAATATTATATAAGACATGTTTGCATTATTATTACTGACTCATATGTAAGTTGTAATGTACTGCTGTATTTGGTCTAGGTGTAATTCTTTTTCTGTATCTATTTTATCACTAACATGTAAATGACATCGTGTTCATCGTCATGATACTCAGAAAGCTTCATTAATTAGTCAGTGACACCATTGTGAGCTTCACACAAGCGTGACCCAAAATAGAGCAGAGGTCCTACTTTCAAAATTCTTGTAAATCAGACGGAGGTTAAGTATTTCCAGGTACTATAGTGTCACTTATTAGTAAAGTCGAGCCCTCTGCAACGTGACGGTTCTCTTTTTATACTTTTATTGTGACTGACAAATGTTAAATGCAACATCCAACGTGTAAATTTGTAAAATAAATACACTATTTTGTGAACTGTTTCCTATATATATACATATATGAGCCAGTAGAAATTTAAAAAATGACAAATGCTTTGTGAGTTCAAGTGTTCAGACGGACCCTGACGTTCACAGTTCAACCACAGTGAACTGCACTTTTCTGCAAGCCTTCATTTATCTGGATGTCATCTGGTAACCATAAGACAAGTGGCAATTTTAGTTTGGCAGCAAGAAGTGAACAATGACACCCATCTGATGGAAGTGGAACACAAACCAAAGTAATAGTACCATAGAAAGAGGAAATGCAGGGGCCCAACATCAACAACAGCATGACATTGCAACTACTCAGCTATTTGATGCACATCATTCTTTGACTTGATATCAACGTCAGACTGCGCCTTATAGCAAGAAGACACATCTCGCAGTAAATAAAAACATTACAGTACGTAATGTTTGTCAGTTTGGTCTGCAGGTGTTAAACCTTCACGTGTACACTGAGTCTTGGTGGTCTAGTAGTTCTGGTGAAAACAGGAAGTGATTGTACAGAAGAGAAACCCTTTTTGGCTCGAGCTGCAGGCTGACAGTAAAAGAAACCTGCTTCCCATCCTTCAGTCAGCCAGTGAACTATTTTAAACTGTTAAACTGTGTCAGCAAACAACACACAAAAGGTTCAACTCTACCTCCTCTGATAGGAACTACAGTACTGCATGCATGAGGGGTCACAGAGTTCACATCATTTGTGCTGCGATTTTATTGAAACCGCAGCTATAACTACAGTAATTAAATAAATAATAATATAATACAATTAAATAACACAGCTTAACTGGAGCAATACAATTATCACTAAGTTTTTCAGTGCAGGAAAACACCAAATAGTTAAGACAATATATTTTACCGTGATAATGAGTGAAGACATTAATAGGTTGGTCATGTGATATTCAGATATGTGACCTATTTACTGTCTTTGGGCTTACCCACAGTGCTGTGGGGAGGGGGGTCTTGACTTCCTGGATAAGCATTGTTGTGAAAAACAAAATTGTCAAGGCTTTAAAAATAATGGTGCTTTTTCTTCTTTTAAAAAAATGCATATTCTTCTTTAAGTTAAAGCTGAAGTAGGTGAGATTGGAGCAAATACGATTAAAAAAAGTTATTTTATAAAACGGTCACTATATCGTGACAGTAGTGCATGAAACAGGTAACCTGAAAACATCATGTTCCTCTGTGTCCTCCGGTGCTCCTAACAGCGTCTGCAAGATTTCACATACCGGAGGAAAACAAGCAATAAGAGCTGATCTGAGGTCTGCTGTCCAGCTACTGTCAATGAGAGCCGGCTGTCAATCACTCACGAACTCCGACCAAACAGTCAAACTAGGCAGCGCTGATCAAATATGAATCAATATTTTATTACTGTAATGCCTATTTCTCTCCTCAAATGTTTTCAGAATCATCTTGTAGTGCACGGTTTAGCTGTAAAATAAGATTTTTTAAAGCCTGAAAACAGAGCCATGAGGTGCAGAAGTCTAGTTTTCTCTCAGAACACTTGAATTACAATATGGTGAAAGGTTATTATGGAATTTTTGCCCAATGATGTCAAAAATATACTGCCGACTGAAGCGTGAGTCACCATCGCCTGCTGCCGCCCACGATATTCACCTGAAAGTTCAGCAAAGTTCAACTCAAAGCGAATCCGAAGATGGCCCCTTCGCTTGTATAGAATGGAAGCGAATGAAAGACGTGTTAATTCGCGCATATGTGACCTATAAGGCTGCAACTAACGATTACTTTCAACGTCGATTAATCTGTTGATTATTTTCTCTATTAATCGATAATGATTAGTTGTTTGGTCTATAAAATGTCAGAAAATAGTTAAAAATGTTGATCAGTGTTTCCCAAAGCCCAAGATGACGTCCTTAAATGTCTTATTTTATTTTTTTCTTCTTATTTTTAAACCAGAAAATATTCACATTTAAGAAGCTGGAATCTGAGATTTTTCACTTTTTGTTTTCATTAAAAGTGACTAAAATCTAAATATTTGGTGATTAATTTAACAGTTGACAACTACTCAATTGATTAATCGTTGCAGCTCTACGTCATTTCTCTCTCGATGAATTGTTCAATAGAATGGCGTTGTCATTTTGAAGAAAGTTGAAGAAAGTTCTCAAGAAAATGACGATCTTAAGAGACGATCTAGGTTGAAGAGGTCGAGTAAAAAAACTGAAAATAACGCAATGCTAGAAAATGAAGTATGCAACACCAACAATAAAAAAAATAATCATGAAGGTGAATGATTAGTTTAGTCTGTAGGGTAGTAGGTAAACCAGTCCAGCGCTGTGCCATTAATACGACTACACCAGGGCCTACCCTAAGTGGAAAGCGGCTATCATTAATGTTATTAAATTTCTACTCCACTACATTTCAGAGGGAAATATTTTACTTTTTACTCCACTACATGTATTTGTCAGCTATTAGTTACTTTACATATTACGTTATAATCTCATGAGCTTATCAAATGTGAATCATTATTTTAGATGTTTGTGATATGAACTAGATTAAAGAATAATTCCACCTAGCCCAAATACAGCAGTACATTGTGACTTCCACATGCATTTATCAGTAATAATTATGTCTAAATGTTTATGTAACATATCAGCTTGATATCGTACTATATAACTGACTGATTATTTTATGTCAATGCATCATGTGACCACTTTTATAACAAAAAATACACTCTTATATATGCTTGTTTTATAGCAGCCAAAAAACCTTCCCAGCTTAAAGTTTACAAAACAATCTGTGTTGAGAGATGTGATGGTGATGGAGGACGTCCATTGGCTGCAAATTTTGGGACAAAATGTGAGTGTGCACCTCCAATAGTTTTGTTTTTAAACTTAATAACTGTTATTTATCTAAAACCCACAGAAGCCTTCTATTTATTCGTCCTTGACTGTGACAGCGATGCACTTATAGTCGCTCCCTCATCAACTGTGTCAGAGTCGGTCTATCGTTGCTATGGCAACGTTTTTAGATGTCTTGACTTCTCTTAAGGTCAGTTCCAGTTTACCAAAACCAGCCGTCACACTGAAATGTTCGACAAAGACACTCATCATCGGACTCGCCTAAAAATGTAAAGGAAAAGATGCTGGTGATCACTAATCTAGTTTACACACATTATCTAGTAATAACAGATTTATGAACCAGGACAAAGAGAAAACACTTTATTTAAAAAAGTATGAAACAAGCCAGTGTTGTTCCTTACATTCACACAGACCAAACATTTGCATTGCTGAACACACAGTGGAATAACAACCATCAGTGGGAGAACTTAAATATATACTTCTTCTTCAGTCAAACAGTCTCAAGTGGACAACCTTTGATTTGACAAAACGGTGAGAAAAAAAGCACAATATACTGTGATTACACTTTAAATAAAAACTCAAATACATTCTGAAAACAATAGGTCTGTCTCATTCAGGGAAATTAAAGATGGTTGAAAGAATATTTACATTTCAACATACACGTGATCTTTCAATGAAATAGCCTTCTGCAGAGAGGAAATAAAATATACGCCAGGTTACACATCAAGTACAAATGCACACGTCTGCATACAGTGTGTTGAAAGGTTACAATACCTTTCTAAAACTATTATTCATTACAAGGTTGTATAATGATTTTCTAAACTTCGACAATTCCCATTGTCATTTAGAGGTTTTTCAGTAGCAAGTTTTGTTTTCTCAGAAACTTAATTTTGTACAGTAGTTTAATTAATTGTCCAGAAATGGCCGGATCAACGTGACAGACTCGTTCAAAGACAATATTTTCATGGCTTTCTCCAAGATAGTCAGATGATTTGACAGTCCACAATCCAGCCGATTAGACTGTTGTCAGGCTATTAAATAGGCTTCATCAGTCGCTATAAGCCCCATAGATGTGGGTCAGTAGGGGCCTACTACACCCACTAGTAGGTTTTATCATCTAGTCACATGGTAGACGACAGCAACCGTTGTAATTATGACAGGAGCAGAAGTGGAAGTCAGGCGCTGTAGTATAATCAGTGTGAAACAAAACACGGCGCTTTCACCCAGGAGACTGGAGTTCGCATCCCGTCTGAAACCAACAATGTGTAGTTCTCTTTGTGTTCGTAGATAATTTAACCCAAAACACAATGTTTTCCCCTAAACAACTATTACTAAAAGTGTTTTTTTTTGTCTAAACCTAAAGACGTTGTTGTTTTGTTGCCTAAACCTAAAGAAGTTGTAGTTTTGTTGCCTAAACCTAAAGAAGTTGTAGTTTTGTTGCCTAAACCTAAAGAAGTTGTAGTTTTGTCTAAACCTAAAGAAGTTGTAGTTTTGTTGTCTAAACCTAAAGAAGTTGTAGTTTTGTTGCCTAAACCTAAAGAAGTTGTAGTTTTGTTGCCTAAACCTAAAGAAGTTGTAGTTTTGTTGCCTAAACCTAAAGAAGTTGTAGTTTTGTCTAAACCTAAAGAAGCCTTTTATGTTTGTGTTCAAAATGTTTCCTTCAGTTTTAGAACATGTTACTTTTAAGTTTCATTTTCACTTTTACAATGTAGTAGGCGCAGTAGGCCCCTAATGACCTACATCTATGGTGCTTATAGTGACTGATAACGGCTATTTAATGGCCTGATAACAGTCGAATCCGGTGCACAATCTCACTTTATCAGGTGCCTCCAACTCAGGAACACTTCCCTACATTACATTCCCTTCTCAAACTCCTACTAACTGGTTGGAGGACTGTATTCATGTCTTAATGTTTGAAAACCCAATAAAACATTTGAATATAGTTTAACTATTACGTTAAATTACCACAAATTCAAATTAGCATTAAGTATCTGAGAAAAACACGTAACCCAGTGTTTCCTCTCAAAAATCGAGTGCATGTTCATTCAACAATACAATAATTTTCATGTGAAAATAAGCACCCAAAAGCATGACAACATTTGTTATTAAGCTAACTAACGTGTTTATATACATCTTACATAATGTCCAAAATGTACAACTTTTTGTAACTCATGTTCAACATACACTCACAATAATCAAACTTCTGTGCTCTTCAGCTCTAACAGAACAATTTAAAATCACATATTCAAAATACAACACAACCGACCACAAAGAGTGGACATACAATTCAGAAAAAAACACAAGTGCAAATGCATTCAAATTTAATATGTAGATGTTTGACTACAAGTTATAAGAAAAGTTCTGTATAAATTAGTTCACAGCTCAGTTAGGAGAAAAACTTCTATCTGAATCTCTGCTATTTTTATGCAAACATCATGAAATGTGAATGTGATTTTTTTTTATATACATATAGATATTGCACTTGACCTTCAGTTTTGCACCTTACGAACTAGCCTGTAAACAGGATATCTATAAGAGATAACGGAGGAGGAAATGGTTTGGTGAAAGAGAACTATTTCTGTAGTGAATGATTGTGACATGGAATATAAAACTGTTGACTGTAAAACAAAACAACCTGACAGGATAGAGTTTGACACATCACTCTTTCCCAGCTGAATACACACAGAGAGACAACGGCAAACACCGGATGCTGTGAAATTATGACATTACAAAGTGAAAATTTGTAAAAATTTTCAAGATTGCAAAACAAACGTAACATGCTGCTTAAAAAGGTATAATATGTTACATTTGACGGTTGCCGTTTGTAAACACACGGCATTCAAAGTTGAATGTAAAAGACCCGCCTGTCCACCAGACGTCACAATTTGCCTCGCAGAGACGAGAATATTACGTGCCTGTATGAAGGTGCGGTACCAGCAGGGGGGGCGACAAAGCCACTCACTTAGGATTAGCCAACAAAACCACTTATTCCCAGTTCAGACTACATGATATCGGCCCGATTATAGCCCGACAACGGCTGTCGTAGGGTGTGGACTTGGATCGGGAACGATAAATGTGTGCGAAAATCGATCGTTTCATCTCGTGTAGTGTGTCATAATACACGACAACCGACGCCGTGTCTGGGACGCCTCACAACGTCCCGACAGAAAGTTTAGCATGTTTGTGCCGGGAGAGTGTGTATTGTTGGAACAGGGGACCGACGTGTAGTCTGTCATGTGTCGCGGCCAAGTCAGAACAAAAATGTATGACTCAATTGTCTAATCTGACATAGTGACCATCGTAACCGTCAAAAATATCGTGTAGTCTGATCTTGGCATTAGTTAGGTTTAGGGAAAATGTCATGGTTGGGCTTAAAATACGTACGTAGACTAAATAAAACCGATACGGTACATGTGACAGCTGTCAG
>CAKAKR010068460.1:53439-70038 GCA_916700685.1 Adelosebastes latens
AAGACCCGCCTGTCCACCAGACGTCACATTTTGCCTTGCAGAGACGAGAATATTACGTGCCTGTATGAAGGTGAGGTACCAGCAGGGGGGCGACAAAGCCACTCATTTAGGATTAGCCAACAAAACCACTTATGCCCAGTTCAGACTACACGATATCGGCCCGATTATAGCCCGACACGGCTGTCGTAGGGTGTGGACTTGGATCGGGAACGATAAATGAGTGTGCGAAAATCGATCGTTTCATCTCGTGTAGGGTGTCATAGTACACGACAACCGACGCCGTGTCTGGGACGCCTCACGACGTCCCGACAGAAAGTCTAGCATGTTTGATTTCTTTTTTGCTTTCCATGACCTGTTCCGTCACGGCCGTGAATTTGACCGGCTGAGCAAAGACGCACACAGCTGTAAACAGAAGCACATGGCTACTTATTATGCAGAATGATGTCATCGGACCTTCCCAGCGCAACTGCTGCCAGAACTCGCAGTAGGATATTCAATCTAAGTTGTGTCAGAGTAAAAAAACACCACCACCGTTGCGTCTTTGCGCATGGAGCATCCCGTTGCGCGTCCGCTTTCGCTTCTCCCTGTGAATTATATTTGTATTATTTTCTTGTTCTTTGCTTGTGCCCCGGTAAGCCTGTATATTAAGACAGCGGTGCCGGGAGAGTGTGTATTGTTGGAACAGGGGGCCGACGTGTAGTCTCATGTGTCGCGGCCAAGTCACGACAAGAATTTATGACTCTCAGTCGTCTAATCTGACATAGTGACCATCGTAACCGTCAAAAATATCGTGTAGTCTGATCCTGGCATTAGTTAGGTTTAGGGAAAATGTCATGGTTGGGCTTAAAATACGTACGTAGACTAAATAAAACCGATACGGTACATGTGACAGCTGTCAGTGTGAAGTTAGACTTCCGTCACTACACAACACGTGACAACCGTCACGTGACAACCGTTACTATAAAAACACTGCACCTTCATGCTGGCATGTAATGTTCACGTCTCGGTGACACAAAACGTGACACTGACACGCTTACTTCGGGTGGACAGGCGGGTCTGTTACACGCTGGTGAAGCAAGCATAGAGTGAATGAAGAGAGGGAGCGGTGTTAGTGAGAACAAATCAGTGAATCAGAGAAATAAAAAAACTTTATTTTCTGATTGTTTCACAGCGGTTATTTTGTAAAGCACGAATAAAACACACAACTAACTCCGAACACCTCCGCACAAGCCTGTGGGGAAGGTGCCGAGTTGCCGGATTTTGAATGAATGCAGCCGAAGGGCAGGCTTCATCCGGTCCGCGGTGTGTGTGGCTCAGCACTGCTCTCAGTCCAACTAAAACTGACCCACGTGGGACCCAAAGAGTCTTTGCTGAAGAGTCCCGAACACAGCAAAATAAGAAGATAAACTACAGGCAGAGGGCTGCAGGGTCTCTGCAGATACAGACACCACCACACACTCATCAGTGATGATTGATTATTTTTCTATGAGTCTATACATTGTTTTGTTTTTCTTAGAAAATTCCTGCATATTATACCTTTAATTTTCATTTTTTGGTTATTGTAGAGAACCAGAAATGTTATTCAGTTGGGAGAGGTAATGCACTCATCACAATCAGTATAAGTAGGTAAGACATGACCCTCTGTGTCCAAGCAGCATCAACTGAACAGTACACGTTTTTATTGCACATTTCACGTCATCAGTGTCAGAATTGAGCCTTTTTAAATTACTTTAAATTTAAATTACACATGCACCTGCGTTCATGTAAGAGGAGCAGTGACAAACTAGAAAACAAACCAAAGCCAGATCATTAATCACAAATTCAAAGGCGTAATATTTGATTTCACCTCACAGTTTTCCTGTTAACGCCAATCCAAAATGGGAGGTACGTTGTTGAAAATCTGTCAACGGTCATCTGTCTTCTTCACTAAGCACCAGCAAACAATAAGTAGCTGCCAGATAGTTGATGTTTTCTGGCATTGCTGAATAAACCTACAGGTCCACAGGACACGGCAGTGTTGTCAAAGGCCAGAGGCCGACTCACTCTGTGCAGGTCACAGGAGAACAGCAGCAGCAGCAGCAGAAGACCCATCAACGGTTCATCTCCAGTTGTTGTAAAGGTAGAGGCCGGCGAAGAACAGGTTGGAGGTCAGGCTCACCAGCACAAGCCCCGGCCAGATAAGACGCCTCACGAAACCTGGAGGAGTCACAGCGAAAGCAAAAATTAGTCATTCGTTTCTGACAGACGAGGACTCCGCATCCATCTCCCTCCCTGCCATGTTGAAATGAGACAGACTGCTTACCTTTGGTAGGAGGGCTGTTCTCAGGTCCCTGTGTAGTAGTACCAACCAGGCATGAGGACGACTCAGAGGAGCTGCCTCGCTTCTCTTCTTCTTCGATCACACTGCCGTCCCTTAACAGAGAACTCAAATCTGCAAAGCAATAGAAGAGGTAAATAATGAAGCCGTAGATCACCGGTTCCCAACCTGAGGGTCCCGACACCACTAGGTATCGCTAAAGCTTCATGGAGGGTTGCAAGGGCTTCTTGATTTGAAAAATATACAGTTGACCTATATCTCAGCATTTCATTCATTTCTTAGCGGGGAATTCCAGACGTCCCTCTCCTCAGCAACGTTTTCCAGCTCTTCCATGTGTTAAATGCAGTAGCTAAATTTCACTGTGTGCTGTGCTTTGCTGTGTACAAAAACAATATGTGACAATAAAAGTAAGTAAGTAAGTAATTAATGAACATGAAATCTTTTCTCTCTGTAAAGCCACTAAATGTAGGATTTGAGAATGTTGGCCATCTGGTGGTAATATCATGAATTGCACTGAGGGAGACAGCAATGCATGTTGCTAAAAACCCCCAAACAATGAACATGTTAACAGTTTAACCTCAGCTGAACTCACCGTTTTGACTCTGGAAGGGTGACGTATCAGGTGAAAAGCAGCCGCTGTAAATGGAGGAGGCAGACTTTACGTGGAAATGTGACGAAGACACAGACGGGGACATGAGCGTGGGTTCCGCTTCTGGCGCCGAGAAAAGCCGAAGTTTCCGTCCGCTGATGTTGAGGCGAGCGGGGCTGATGAGGGGGCGCCGGTGTCTGGTGGAACCTGAACTGGATGTGACGGACCCGGCTACTGAAGGAGCCGGAGAGGGGCCCGGGGACGACGGGCGGCTCCCGGACATCAGTGAAAAGTAGTCTGTGGCAAAAAAAAAAGATAAAATGTTAATCAAGGGGCTCTGAAAAGGGGGTTAGGAATTGATCACAAAATCATCAGGAGTTTTAATACCTGAGGACGGGGAGTCTTTGTATTGTGAGGCTGGTCTGCTTCCGCTAAACAGGTAACCGGAATCTGAAATTAAAGATTAAAAAACAATATACAATCACAGCATTCACCACAACCATGAGCCAGGGCTGTATGACAATATGTAGTACTGACAGCTAGCGTTTTAAAATATGTACTGCTGTCCAAACTCAAAACAGTGACAGCAGTTACCGCAAATTTTCGCAATTTGAGGGTTACCTTCTAGACACGGCCGCGTAGTTGGAATCACTTCACCGACTGTGTGTCTCAAATATTCGCTGCCTTGATAACCAGCTGCACACGGACCACGGAGAGATGTGGCGAGGCTTTTTAGGTCAGGTAGAATCTAACGTTAACGTCATCTCTGTTGATCCAGTTAATTTGCTTGTTTAGTGGCTGCAGAAGTCTGTGTTTGTGTGCCGATTTGTTTCACATGTGGTCATTTTATGATTTATTATTACAGTAAATATATTACATATTGGCCCTTTAAACCTGCAGAAACATAAACCCAAATAAAATCTAATGTTGTTTTGTGTCTGATGAACTAAAAGTAGGTAACTTCATGCTAACATGTTAAGCCATAACTATTTAAAAAGGTTAGTGGTATGTGGTGGTTTTCAATCTGTCAGGTGATTTTGATGAATTTCAGCCCCCTAGTGGGAAAAATTGAGAAATGCAGCTCAGTCTTAAAACTATACCCATTTTCATTGTTGATTAATCTGGCATTGATTTTTTAGATTAATCCCTCGTCTATAAAAAGTCAGAATGGTGAAAAAATGTTGATTACAATTTCTTAAAGCCCAAAGATATTCAGTTTACCATCACATAAAACAAACAGCAAATCCTCACAATCGGTCAGTTTTGCTTGAAAAATAACAACTGTCAAAATAGCTGCTGATTGACTTTCTGTCAATCGACTAATTGATTAATTGACTAAACATTTCAACTCTAAACGCAGCTTTAAATTACGTAATTTAAAGCTGCGTTTAGAAGAGCTTTAAATACAGTAGGTGGTAGGCACAGCCTCATATTTGTGATTTTGGGCTATACAAATAAAATTGACTTGACATATTTACTTCCATGATAAATGCATTATTTTTACATCATGTGTCTCCATTGAATAGTTTGTCCTCCAGATAGCACTGACAAGTTTTATTTAAACTCTAAAATGTTGTGCGTTTATGTTAAAAAAAAAAAAAAAAGCCCCTCGGCATAAACTATGTGGGTCTTTCCCGTGTTTTGAAACAGTGGCATGACCCAATTGTATGCCAAACAGCAGAAACTGAAAGCAAAGCTACTGAATCTTATCAATTATAAATCTTGTCTACGTGCAAGTCAGCACATTGCAAGAAGCAACTCAAGATCAAAACGTGTCTGAGCAGCTGTGAGAAGCCATGAAACAACAACTGTAAGGAAGAAATGGGCTGAATTCTCCCACCTGTACCTGTTGAAGGTAGTGACCACACAAATAAATGACATGGCACTAAATGTAATGACACAAGACATGTTCAGATTATGCCAAAAGGTGATTGTCTGTCAACTCAACCCAAATGAAATCATTTTAAAAGGTGCAGTGTGTAGGATCTGGCAGGATGTAGCGGTGAGGAGATTGCAAACAGACTGAAGCCTCTCCCGTGTGCCAAGCGTGTCGGAGAGCTATGATGGCCGATGCGAAAACACAAATGGCCCTCTCTAGAGCCATCTGGAGCAGAGCCAGTGCGTAGAGTGTGTGTGCACGTGGGAAGGGAGTGGTGAAGCAAGAGAGAGAGAGTGGTGGCGATGGGAGCGAGCAGCGTTATGGATGAAAAGTTGAAACGGTTGCAACGTGGCAGACTCTGTTCCCTGCTCCCTATGTAGATATAAACGGCTCATTCTAAGGTAATGAAAACAACAAGTCTTATCAGGTGATAATACACTAAAGAAAACATTGTTTTATAATATTATATTCCATTTCTGCCAATAGATCCCCCCCTAATTGTTACACACCGGTCCTTTAATGTTACCTGTCCTGGTGAGGGAGGGCATGGTGCCAAGGCAGAGGGCTCTGCTGAGGCGTCCCGGCAGAGAGGAGGGGGACGCCTTGCGCTCGCGAGGACTCTGGTGGCGGTTGATGAGCTTGTAGATGTTGGGTGGCGGGGTCAGGACGAAGGAGTCTGCCTGATCCGGAGCCTGGCTGCAGAAGGGGGGGACTGCAGAGCTGCCTGCAAGGAATCTGCAACACAAGAGCAACGGAACGGTCTACTACCTGGCTTTAGGACACTTTCAAATGTGTGATTTCCTGTGTAAAGAAAGTCTTTAAATGTGATTTATCTCTTCCACACGAATGTCAATATACAATATTTTTGACATTAAAATATAAACTCAAAGCGCAAGGAGAGTCTGAAATCTAATCGGTGCACAAACGTTGCACCATACAGCTCTGATATCCGTTTAATGGGAGTACTTTTATTAATGGCGGCTGTCCCTGAAATGCTGCTGCAGCAGCTGTCGGGACAACAGGCAGCAGCTGAAAGCTCACAGAGAACAAAAGCTCCAGCAACAACAGCTCAACTCTCTCACATTTCCACAACAGACAGTCAGTCAGTGGCCCATACATGCTATGTGTCAAAGTAGTTTCTATTCAGCAAGCTTGTTTGTTGCTGTGTTATAAAGCAACCTTTTTAAAAACTGGAAACACACACAAGTGGACAAGACGGTGTGTTTGTGTTGAAAACAAACAGAGAAGTCATATCCTTTCAAACAGCTGTTTATTACAGTCCATGTACAGCAAGCATTCCTACAAAGGCTTCAAACTAGAGCCCGGCATTAAAAAAAAAGACACCCAGTTTCAGCATTTGAGCACCCAAAACACAATATGTTTCATTGGGTACAGTAAGTATGTGGCAGGAAACCTTTCAGCACGGACGGAGCTCCATTTCTGAGGCTACTACACATTATATATACATATAGTAACTGATCAAATTGAGATATAGTTCATTAGCTTATTTAGGCTACAGCTTGGAATTACAAATTATTGCTTTAATTGTGTATAAAGTATCAAGATTTGGCATAAAATCCATTTGTTTTTGTAAGTATTAAGTCTCATTAGTGTTTCTGCATCACACACATTACTAAAACATTTAGGTGTGACATAATCTTGCTAGCTACATATCCATAATAAAAACAGTTAGGGCTGCACAATTAATCAAAATATTATCCAAATTGCAATACGGCCTACTGCAACTTTCAAATCGCAGGATTAGGAGGAAATTGATATATTTGTTTAAGAGGAAATATGTGTCAAAATACTATTTTAAATTAAATATTGTGGTGCTGCAGAGATGTCCTGGCCTACACATCATATTCTGGACTTAAGAAAACATCTTTGTTTGGTACAGATCCCTGCAAAAATCACACCATAATCACGTTAATATGTATTTCAATGAAAATGAGAATAATGTAAAAATTACAATTCCCTCTAATCAAATCGCAATTGCAATATCAGTCAAAATAATTGCAATTAGTTATTTTCTCAAAATCGTGCAGCCCTAAAAACAGTGCATTAAAAACATTCACGACTCAATTAGTTTAAAAAAAGGTAGTTCTACAGCTATTAAAACACCACAAAATACATTTGTGGAAATGCTATAATAATGCTACAGCTGCATTTGGCAGCTTAAACTTAATAATTAACATAAACGTGTGAATGTAGTGCTTCTAGAGTTGAATGCTTGACACAAATAAACGTGAACAATCACACAGGTAGATACAGAAATTCTCTAAAAAACACACACAAATAGCCAAATACTCAGGCTAGATATTATGCATATATCACAGCATGACAAACACGCATACTGCTTATAGCGGACACAAACTTTGTAGCACGGCATGTGAAACTTTGGCAAAGATAATACATTTTACCGTACATATACAACAAAAAGTACAAATATACTAATACTGAATTATCTTTTTCTTACTTTGAGACACACACAATGTAGACTCGTGTGTGCTTCAATACGAGTCCATCAAAATTAGAGCTGCAATGATTAATCGATTAGTTGTCAACTATTAAATTAATCGCCAATCAATTAATCAGTTTGAGTAATTTTTCAAAGGAAAAAAAAGTCAAAAATTCTCTGATTCCAGCTTCTTAAATGTGAATATTTTCTGGTTTCTTAACTCCTCTATGACAGTAAACTGAATATCTTTGAGTTGTGGACAACACAAGACATTTGAGGACGTCATCTTGGGCTTTGAGGAAACGCCGATCGACATTTTTCACCATTTTCTGAAATTTTATAGACCAAACAACTAATCGAGAAAATAATCGACAGATTAATCTTCTATGAAAATAATCGTTAGTTGCAGCCCTAATCCAAATTAAAACATGTCGCTTCTCCAGTCCAGTAACGTTTTCAGTTATCTTGCTTTCATCAGGGTAGATGAAGTCAAGATAGAATAAAACATGGTGCACTGGAGAAAAGTTTTGCAATGACGTGTTTTAATGCTGATTAAATCTTATCTTTGTCAAGAGTTTAACATGCAGTTTGTCACATGATGCAGTTTATGAAAGGTAAAAAAGCAACTCTGGGTAATTACTGATCGACGCTACGGAACGACGAATCAATAGTTATCACTGTTAAAACTAGGACTGCCCCCTTCTTAGATTTATTTATTCGATTTTTATGCTTTTTTTCATGCTGAATGAGTTATTTCCAAAAAACTTATGAGCACATCTCTGGTAAAAAACAAGATTTAAAGTGGTGCTTTTGTGTGAATCTTTGTGGAGAAACTCAGTTTCACAGATCCGTTGATTAAGTCAACTCACCGTTTAGTCGACAAAATTGTACGTGTTAGTCGACTAAGAATGTTGACTCTGTGTATAACTTTTACAACTCATACAAACCGCATCTTTAATGTCTCACATTTGGCAACACTTTTGTTGCAAAAAAAATCACAATTTAAAGCTTTGAGACTACAACACCAAAAGGTGCTGGTGTGAGAACATAACTCAACAACTACAGGACAGCACGACATGCAATTTAAACCTCACAGATACTCTACCCACCAAATACAATCTATAAACACTTGCTACAGCTATTAGTTTGTAATACATGTTCACATTACTGTCAAATAAATACATTCCAACAAAGTAAAGCAAAATAAATTGACAAGAGGTGAATTGTTAGCGCGTGCAACTAGTACGTCTATCGGTGTTTTTAATACATCAACATGTTAGTATGCTGGCAAAGGAAAGTTCAGTGTTACTGGAAGTGATCAAGAGAAGCAATAAGTGCTGAAGAATCTAATGTTTTTAGCTGCAAACGGTAATGCAGTGTTTTCTTTCTTATATACAACAAGAAAAAGATGACAGTCCGTCACTTGAGACTTACTTGCTACTATTAAAATCTTATAAACTGACTTCACACATCAAATTATATCGAGTCTCACAACTTTGATTCTTACACTCAGCAGAACGCTTGCTTCCAGTTTTACATTACGAAAGATTTCCAATGACCATATTCAGCTGCGGAGTTGAGCACTTCCTAATGTTTGATTTTATATGTTCAGGCGCTGATACAACGAGACCGGCAGAAACTACTAATACTTAGACATGATCACCTCGAGCTAATGCCAAGACAGGCCGAGCACCTGGCCGGTACTAGGGTTGTAACGGTATGAGATTTTCACAGTACAATAAAATATCACGGTATCACACTATTGTCTTTATTATCATCATTATTAATAGTAGTAGTAGTAGTGTTATTATTAAAAGTAGTAGTAGTAGCATTATTATTATTATTAGTAGTAACGGTATGAGATTTTCACAGTACGATAACTCTCAGAAAATATCATGGTATCACTCTATTATATTTATTATTATTATTATTATTAATAGTAGTAGTGTTATTATTATTATTATTATTAATAATAATAATAGTAATAGTAATAATAATAGTAGTAGTAGTAGTAGCAGTATTATTATTATTATTATTAGTAGTAACGGTACAACGGTGCAATAACCATCTCAGAAAATAACACGGTATCACACTATTATCTTTATTATTATTATTAATATTAATAGTGGTAGTAGTAGTAGTAGTAGTAGCAGTATTATTATTATTATTATTATTGTTATTATTATTATTATTAGTAGTAGTAGTAGTAGTAGTAGTATTAGCAGTATTATTATTATTATTATTAGTAGTAGTAGTAGCAGTATTATTATTATTATTATTATTATTATTAGTAGTAGTAGTAGTATTAGTAGTATTAGTAGTAGAAACGGTATGAGATTTTCACAGTACGATAACTATCTCAGAAAATATCACGGTATAACACCATCATTTTTACTATTATCATTAATAGTAGTAGTAGGAGTATTATTATCATTAGTAGTAGTAGTAATAGTAGTAGTGGTGGTGGTGGTAGTAGTAGTGTTATCCGTTACACAGACCCTTAAAGGAATGAGAAGAGAATTATAATGCAACTATAAAATGTTATATAAAGCATGTTAGTTTACATTACATTAGCAGCACCGTCGCATGTTAAATTAACTACTAAATGAAACATCAGCTGTGAGCTTTTAAAATAATGACGTCCGATGATTATCAATAGTTAATATATACTGACTGATCCTTTAACTCACACACTCACTTATATCAGTTATATTCAACACCGTAGATCAGCAAATGTACACGTTATGAAAACCGTCAACTTTCATACCACGACATACCGTTACAACCTTAGCATGTAGGCACTATTTTTAAGCATCAGCAGAGTTTAACAAAAACATAATTAAAAAAAAAAGTACACAAATTAAAAATGTGTTGCAGAGATTGTTGGTTTACAGTGAAGAAGATGCTTAATTTCAAGGCAGAGGAAAAAAACTGAAGCATAATCCAAATGGAAATCACAAGATCACATTAATGGGGACGGGAGAAGGGCATCAAACAGCAAGAACTAATAACAGATTTTTTGGGAAAAACATTGATGAACTAGTGACTGCTTTTCCCAGGCAGCTATGTGTTTAGTTTTCAAATGGCAATACGCATAAGAACCTCACACTGCCATGTAAAAAGACTACCGTTTCAACAAAATTTGGGATGAAAAGACAATGGCAGCCACTTCACTACAAAGATATCACATATGGAAAAACCTTCCAGCACTGATCTTGTATTCCTTGTGGACATCAGTTATAAATACAGTAAATAGTGGCTTCAAAAGGACTCACGATGAACACTTTTTGGAAATATCCATGGTCATTCTCTGTTCAGAAATTGTAGATGACGTGGTGCAAAACGGGACGGATGTGATTATTCAAAAACCACATCTGGAGTACGGCCTGCAGCGGCGTCTTCACAAATTAGTACTTCATGCAATTAAGTAGTTAGTTAATGATTTTCAACCGACTAGTTACACCAGAGTGTTAATAAATAAATAAATGAGTACATTCAAAATGCTTTTCTAGCATAGTGTAGAATACATGGTTTAGTGTAGTACTAGTTTGGTACTTTAATGTTAAAAATGTCACACTATATTGGTTTAAAATAAGTCAGCCCATCACACATTTGTTATAGTTTATAAGGAATATCAATGTAATAAGATTAATAAACAGGATGATAATATCCACAAAACTCATTCTGTACTGACCTTCTTGACCACTAATGGTTGCATCCGAAATTCCACGCTAATGTTATTTAGTACGCTGAAACAGTATTTGAGATATTACGCGATAGTACGCGAAGTGCATACTATTTCCAGTGAAAATATTACAGTATGCAAACGCTGGACACTACGGCGGCATAAATATCGCACAATGCAATGGGGTAGTGGCGACAACGTTGACGGAGAGCTCTGTGACGTCAATAACGCTTCAGTTTAAGTCTAAGTAAAGGATTTCACCTTACTAGGCATACATGTAATCTATTTTTTAAAATTAGTTCAGCCTTTATGATTTTCACAGATCGTTTTGGTCACATGGGGTTGGCACGGGTTACCACGGTTACGCATCTCCAACCGGCAAGGAAGTGAAAAGCGTAAATTACTGCTCAGTGCGTCCGAAAAGATGCATACTACTTATAATTCACACGAAAGTACACATGTTGGGTATGTAGAGCATAGTATGTGATTTCGGACGCAGCCAAATATCTTATTAGTGTTGGTTTCTTAATATTTCTTGATTCATTTTTTAATTACATGATTCCTGAAAGTCAGTTTCTCTCATTGAAACAGTCCAAAAAATAAGAAATCTATCATTGAGACAAACCAGAGGGATTAATAAGTGTGAGCTGTTCATATCATACAATCTAATTTTTTGTGAATTAATACCCTTTACTACTAAATCAATGTTAATCTCCTACATTTTACACACTTCAGACAACGGTAGACCACGTGCATGTGTGATTGAAGGTAGGGCTGCACAATTAATCGAATATTAATCGCGATCCCGATTTGGGCTTCCCACAATTAAAGGAACATGATTGACTGCTATATTGACATTTAAAATGCTCATAGAAAACTGTGCTTCATATCAAATCAAGCACTTTCTAAACTTACAGCCTGAATTTTGCGACTGCAGTCCAGAGTAGTAGAAGAGTAATACACAAAAATGCACTGAATTCAGGTGACGAAGAACCTTATTTTTAGTCTTATTTGTTAATTAGCAGGAACGTAGCACAAGGTGAAAGTGAAAGCAGTGCACTGTTGATTTAATTTTGGGTCGAAGGTTTTGGTACAATTTTATTTTGCTTCTAGGAGAAGCACTGTGAATAAGAATCGGTCTTATTTTGATGCAAATAGTTGTACATTAGCAGGAATGTGACACAACATGGAAGTGGAAGCAGCGCTCTGTTTGATTATATGTAAAAGTGCTATAAAAATATTTTGTTCCTAAAAAAATTTAAAAAAATAAATCAACAAATAATCGTGATCTCAATATTGATCAAAAATAATCGTGATTATCATTTTGGACATAATCGTGCAGCCCTACTTGAAGGTGAGGTTTTGATGTGATTTAGCAAGTAGCGCTAGTGTTTTGTTCCCATCATGAGCCACACACACAGTCCTATGCTTCAAGTTTGCCATTCACGTCATAACCTCACAGTCATTCGCACACAGCAGTAAAAGAGAGGGGGGGTTATGGGTAAAAAAATGGACACTGAATTAAATCAGCTACCTTGTTCTGTCACAGAAACACTTGCATATTGTGTTTCAAACTGGTTCTAATGAACACAAACCTCACGTGGAAAGAGGAGTCTTTACAAACACAATTTGAACATTACTGCTCAGATTCTGACCTTCGATATCTGGCTCTTCTCGGACCCAGCGATTTGCGAGTTGCCACGGCGGCGGCAAAGCTGACGAGGCAACAGAGGGAGACGGTGCTGAGCTTGGCTTTGTCCATCCAGCCCGAGTCATCGGTCACGTAGCTCTCAGCCAGGTGGAGACACAGGATGAGGAACCACAGGACAGAGGCCACGGCGTCAATTCTCCTCAACCTGAAAATGCAGCAACACATGAGCTGGTTTTTGGCTTAAATTAAAACATGTCTGGGAAGACCTTTCCAAATTAAGAGGCAGTGACTGCTTACCTCACAAGTCCTGCTAAGAAGATAGCAGTGAGACAAGTCAACAGGCCAACAGAGACTACAGCCAGCTGGTTGTCCTTTCCATGCTGCCACACCAGCTTGACATTTTCTAAAGTCTTGTCTGGGAGCAGCTCCAGCAGACTCTGCCATACGGGTTCAACTCCGCTGCTTTCGTTGTTGTGGGTGGATTCATTGTGGAGTGAAGGCTTTGGAGGAATGATCCCACCATTTAATGTCTGTGGGCCACCACTGGGAGTAAGCTGGTATGACAAATCACACAAAGACGTAGCGACTAGGAAAGCACATATCAGGAAGGCGAGGGTCCGTAACAGTATGACCCCCGTGGGAGAAGACCCAGAGTAGGAGCTCTGTGGGAGAGAGAAGATGTTTTCAATGTGAATCCTGACAGTTTTACAACGTATGGAAATCAATAAGCTATGCAAACCCAGTGTTGACATATTATAATAAAAACATTTGTTTATTTTATTGGTGTTCTATGGATTCTTGGATTGCACTGACCTTTACGAAGCCCTTATCTGAGTCTCCGCTGCGTCGAAGCGGATGGTTTAGGAGCACTGTTCGAAGTTGACGGTTTTGATATTTTATGTAGTATTCTACCACTGTCTGACACGGCCTACATAACTTATACATCTGCTCCAGGTGGTGCTTGTATGCCTCGATTTCCTCATCGTAGTTCTCCTACAAAAGAAGACAAAAACATTTCAGTGTACTGTTCACAGTTTTAAGTCATGGTAACAATAAAGACAGTGTCGTAGTGAATAGAGAAGTGCATACATCATCCCGTGGAATAAATGAGGCCAACTGCTTTATCACTACAGTCTGGTTCTTATTGCACTTTCTGCACAAGAGCATCTGACTGGTAACCGCCTGCGGTGTCTTGGTTGTCGTGGGAAGGCTACCAGATACTCCGTGGTTAAGATGCTCCATGTACTGAGCTGGGATGGGTTTGTTGTAATCCCCATTCTGAAAACAAGACAGATCAACAAAAAGAATAGTATTAAAAAACACACATCTGACACAATTTACTGACATGCTAAGAAAATAATTCACAGGTGTCATGTAGTTTTGAAACTTACCTCCTGGAAGCCATTATATTGATCACAGTTGGGACAATCCCAGCAGTTCCTGTTCCCAAAGGGCACCACAGAGTTCTGGTTACAAAACCAGCAGTTCACTTCTGCATGGGTTGGCTTCTTTCTGTAAAATAAGAGGTGGACATGATGCAACTGTTAATCAAACCTGCTGATGTGTTTCTGAGGTACAAGTGTTTTCCCACAGTGGGATCTAGCTTCGAAGCTTCGGTGAGAAATATTCGGAGGTATTTGAAGCTTTGGATAAAACCCCTTGAGATGTACCATCTCGTTTTCGAGGGGGTCCCAATATATACATGTATCACAACCACTACATAACAGGAGTGATTGATTAAATCAAAAATAGAAAACAATAGGACAACAGACAAAAACAAAGATGAACCACACACATTAATCAATGAAAACATTACAATCACAATGAGGCCAAAGAGGCCAATAATAGATCAACAATAGAGTGTGAGTGGATTAGCTGGTATAAACAATAAGGTATAAACATTAGTGGCAGCTCCTTTGATAACAAGAGTAGCCCATCAAGTCAGGGCAAACTTGAACATACCAAGTGATAAATTGATCTAATATCAACAGGTAAATTATTCTAAATATAAAGACTTTAAACATAAAAAGCTATTTTGTGGATTGTTTTATTAAAACGAGGGACAGATAAATAGAGCCGAGCAGAGTGAAGTGCACACAATAGTTTCCACAAACTAGATAATGTGCATTAAAATAGTGAAAATCACCATTTATCATAACTTTAATGTCACAAAACTAAATTAATCAATGAAAACATTACAATCACAATGAGGCCAATAATAGATCAACAGTAGAGTGTGAGTGGATCAGGTTTAGGCTAAAGATCAGGTATAAACAATAAGGTATAAACAGTGGCAGCTCCATTGATAACAAGAGTAGCTCATCTCAAAGTAAGAAGAAATCAGTGCAAACTTTAACAACAACTTCAACAGGTAAATTATTCCAAATTGCTGAGGCTTTAAACATAAAAAGCTATTTTGTCGATTGTTTTATCAGAGAAATAGAGCTGAGCAGAGTAAAATGCACACATTAGTTTCCAAAACTAGATAATGTGTGCATTCAAATAGTGAAAAATCACCATTTATCTCAACGTTAATGTCCCAAAACTATCAGAAGTTATTTAGCTAGCATCACAGCTAGACGTTTGATCTAATATCAACAGGTACATTACTCCAAATATAAAGGTTTTAAACATAAAAAGCTATTTAGTTGATTGTTTTATTAAAACAAGGGACAGAGAAATAGAGCTGAGCAGAGTAAAGTGCACACAGTAGTTTGCAAAAGACCTAAAACTAGATAATGTGCACTCAAATAGTGAAAATCACCTTTTATCTCAACGTTAATGTCACAAAACTATCAGAAGTTATCTAGCTAGTTTAGTTCAGCTAGCATCACAGCTAGCTGGAGTTAGCTTTAGAGCTAACACAGATAAACACACTTTAGGTAAACAGAGAACAGATTTAGACAGTTTTTGTTTGCAGCATTATATCTTGTATGTCATAAACACTAATGCACATGTTAAACACAGTTTGTCCTGAGGTGATAAACTATCTTAAACACGTGTAGTAGTAGTATAGTAGTTGTAGTTACCTGGTAGCTAGTTTGTAGATAACAGCTCCAGCAGCTCCGACAGCTACAGACGCGGTCGCTCCGACTCCGCTGTACATTAACTCCGGATACTCCAGGAGGAGCTGGTTGAACGCCTCCATCTCCACCGAGAGTAGAAAGAGAAGCGACCAAACAACAGGAGACAGATATATAAAGCTTTAGTTGTTGGTTCGGTACCGCAGAACACGGCGCGGGAAGCGCACGCGGCAGGAAATGATCCTCTTTTGTTCACGCCCATGAAGCGGAACCGGAAACTGCGTCACAAGCCTGCGACGCGTTCCAATATGTGATTATTCATTCCTTTTATGTCGCCTGTACCATCCATTAAATTATTACCACTTATGATTAAACTATCACACATATCTAAATGTTTTCCCCATATTTTGAGTGTTTTATGTGGTGGTGTTTATTAAAATCAAACGCTTTTGTGTGTTTCTAAGCATCGCGTAGTGAGGTAGAGAGGGAGCATGATAGTGTTGGAATGTGTGTTTTTTTTTTTTTTCCATTTTCTGCTACTTTATTGTTCTACTACACCAAAATCAAATACAGTATTGTACATTTTACTTCACAATAAAGTTAGTTACTTTGCAGATTCAGATTAATATAATAATAATAAATAAATAAAAACAACAACAACAACAATAATAATAATAATCATATAATAATAATAATAAATAATAATGACAACAACAATAATAATAACAATCATATAATAATAATAATAATAATAAATAAATAAAAAATAGAATCTACAAATACCAGCTGCTACATTAACATGATGTAATACATCAATAATTGTAATCCAATAATATAATATGCATTATTCTGAAATTTACTTAAGTAAAAGAACCAAAGTATTAGCGCTATTGCAGGTCCTTCCTTCCTTCCTGCAGCTGTCAGCAGCACGGCTCCCAGTAGACCACATACACACCAAAAACTGACAATAATAGTACAAAAATAGTGTGCATTA
>CAKAKR010068468.1:3271-19269 GCA_916700685.1 Adelosebastes latens
CCCCCCCCCCCCCCCCCCCCCCCCCCCCCCCCCCCCCCCCCCCCCCCCCCGCTCAGTGCTGTAACTAGTGGCCAAAAGATATAGAAATGACACAACACACCTCTCTCTCTGTCCCGGTAATCATGATTTTTTGCCATTTTTCATCTGTGAGGACACTAATCCTTGAGTGTTCCTGAACCGAAATAGACAGAACAGACATTCATCAAACCATTAACACGACAAAGGGAAAGAAACAAGGGGGAAAGACTAAATTTGGATAGAATGGTCAATGGAGAGATTAGGGCAGCACAGATGGTAAACTCTGGATGGGAGAGTACTTAATGAGAGGGAGGTGGACTGGCTCTCTGACCGGAAACCTTTTGAAATAGATCATGTAATTACAGACATCCTGTCATACAGTGAGTCCTTCCCATGACGTTCATAAAGTTTATGAACGCTTGGGTGACTAAAATGTCCAGGTTCCATCGATCAAGATCAGCATCGTGGTATGGATTTCATGGATCAGGGTAAGACGGTACCTGATGATGATAGAGACTAAAGTTCTAGACTTAAGCCCCCGCTAGTGGCTCTTATAGACAAGGTCATGTCATGAGGTGTTTGAGATTTATAAACATCATACTGACAGTGGTGCTGAAAATGTAAGGTTTGCCCTGACGGTGGCGTGGGAGGAAAGGTCAGGGCCTCACCATTAAGGGTTGTGTCTAGATGGTTACCATAGATCTGTGAAAACTCTCACGAGACTCGCTGTCCGATGGCCTATGCTAATCTTAACCATTTGAGGTCAATGCCTAACCTCAACCATCTCGCCAGAGTTTCGCTAATCAAGACAATGATGACCTATCCTAATCTTAACCATTCAAGGTCAATATCTAACCTCAACCATCCCGCAAGAGTTTCGCAAATCAAGGATTTGAGGTTCTATCCTAACCTTAACCATTCAAGGTCATTGCATAACCTTAACCATCTCACCAAAGTTTTATTAATCAAGACTATGATGACCTATCCTAACCTTAACCATTCAAGGTCAATGTCTGACCTCAACCATCTCGCCAGAGTTTTGCTAATCGAGAGTTTGACGATCTATCCTAACCTTAACCATTCAAGGTCAATCTCAAACCTCAACCATCTTGCGAGAGTTTCGCAAATCAAGGATTTGATGACCTGTGCTAATCTTAACCATTCAAGGTAGAATTCTAACCTCAACCATCTTGCGAGAGTTTTGCAAATAGAGAGTCTGATGACCTATCCTAACCATAACTATTCAAGGTCAATGCCTAACCTCAACCATCTCGCCAAAGTTTTGCTAATCAAGGGTTTGATGACCTATCCTAATCTTAACCATTCAAGGTCAATCTCAAACCTCAACCATCTTGCGAGAGTTTCGCAAATCAAGGATTTGATGACCTGTCCTAATCTTAACCATTCAAGGTCAATGTCTAACCTCAACCATCTCGCCAGAGTTTTGCTAATCGAGACTATGATGACCTATCCTAACCTTAACCATTCAAGGTCAATGCCTAACCCCAACCATCTTGCCAGAGTTTCACAAATTGAGGGTTACCATCTAGACACGATTACCATTCAATGGCAAATTTCGTTTTCAAGATACCTCTTGAGGGTTCAAAATGTTAGACAAATTCAAAACATTTTTTACTGAATGGTGGCATTCAAGCAGGGGTCAGAGGGTCGCCAAAGTCACCATATAGGGCCCATGACTATCCATCCTAGGAGTTCTAATCAAAGTGTTGGATAGATGAAACAGACAGTCCATAACTCAGGCCCCACTGATACCAGTGCCAGTACCAGTCAAATTGTCACGGTGTCCATTAACATACTGTGTGATGTATGAAAACCAAACCCTCGGACATCCCCAGTGACCGAAATCAGAGCGCAAAGAGACGGCTAGAGACTGCAGACAATGAAGAGCTGTACCATTTACACTACACCCCCCCCCTCCTCCCCAACCCAGACAGCTTGACTTCAGGGAATGCTGGGAAGCCAGAGGCAATGACATCATCACATAATGTAGATGAGCTGTCAAGTCAAATCCACCATGTTCAGGAATTTCAGCTCTCTCAATTATGACTATAGAGTCAAGGCTCTTTAAATGGCAACAGTGTGTCTTTTAACATTTCAAATGTCTGCACAAAAAGAAAGTTCCAGGTTGTCTTTCTTGATTTACGTCACAAGTGCAATGTCTTCTTTTTTTCTGAGGATTGCAAGAGGAGAGAAAAGCACAAAACTAGTCAATGGGATAATCATGGCATGAGACTGTAAACCTTATCATCCTGCTTAACCAAACCAGCCCCAGGTGCACCGAGCTGTTCTGACCTCAGCTGGTCTTATCATTCTGTGTATGAAGTCTGAAGTGATAGATGTCCAAAACTTATTTCAATTTTGCTTACAAATATATAGCGCTAAATAAAGGATTTGTGTGTAGCCCGATATGTACGGACCACAGAGAGAACCAGAAGGATGTGTTTCCATGATTCACTTTCCCGGTAAATATTGACATTTTCAACCAGTTCTCACTCTCAACTCGTCAAATACCGTAGGTTGGGAAGAGCCCCTCAGTGACTGATACTGATGCACAGAGGCACCCTTTAGCGTCTGTATGAGATGAGGTGAAATGTAAACCAATTTGCATCGCTATTAGACGGTCAGAGCAGCTGACGTATTATTGCCTCCGCCAAGGCCGAAGGCCTAGGAAGGAGGTTCTGTTTTCAACACTGGTGTCTGTCTGTTTGCCTGTCTGTTAGCAGGATTACTCCAAAAGATCGTGATGGATTTGAATAAAATTTTTTGGAGGGGTGGAGTGTAGCTCAATGAACAATCCATTAGATTTTAGTGGTGATCCGGATCAAGATCGTAGGGTCACTGACCAAGCATCGGTATTTGACGAGTTGTGAGTGACAATATGTTGGCATATTGTTTTATGTTTATTTTTATGTTCATATGTTTTCAAGTGTCTTATTCTTTCAGTTTAGAATGTGGCTCATGAAACAGTTTGAATCATGAACCTTAAGTACTTAAATACATACTGTTTAGGCTTATTCATTTGCCTTGTTGCCACATTACTGAGAGTGTGTGCGAGTGTATGTTCTCATCAGTGTGTGTGGCGTTTTACTGCACTGAGCAGTTTATAGAGGACATTTTTGGTTAATGGCTGCTTCAGTTGTTTTAACCTGTTTTCTTGCCTTTTACTTAATTTTTTTTTTTTTTTTTACAAGTTTTACACGTCAAAGACTGTCCACGGGATTTGGGGAGTGCTAGTGAATATGAGTTGATTAAAGCCTTCTTGTGGCTCCAGAGGAAGCTGTGTGAAATTGGATAAATTCAGTCAGCGATTGGTTGGGGCTGAAGACTACAGGTTTGACAATAAACACAATTTGAAGGTGTGGAGTTAGAAAGAAGTTAGAGCTCACCAGACCTCTGCAGCCCGCTGCTCATCTCTGCTGCAGGTTAGAGGCTCCAGGCTACATTAGCCGCTACTAGCATAGCACACCTGATCTCATGGGAAGGCGTATAGATAGCACAACATTTTAAGGACATTCCGCGTGTCATGATAATGCATTTCAGGCTTTTCGCATATCATTTATACACCACGGGGTCGCAGTTATGTTTAGGCAACAAAAGCACTTAGTTAGGTTTAGGAAAAATGTCATGGTTGGGCTTAAACTAAGTAAAATGCGTACATAAACAACGTAACATAAGTACGCAAATCACGTCACTAAAAGAACTTCAAAATACCTCAACAACACTTTGGGACACAAACACCGACCCATCCTCCTCTCGTGAGCAGTCTTTCTCACTTTTTATCCTACGTCACTAGCTCTGAGCGTGGCATATTCACTCGGATGCGTTCACATTGCAGTCTGAACAGAGTACACGGTGTGAAATGACACGCCGAAAGCAACAAAAGGCGTTGTTATTGCACGCAAAATGACTTACACATTTCCGTGTCATTCATACGCCAGTCGGTGAGACCATAGCGTGACACATAACACACCTGACTGAACTGTCAGTCGTTGGAGTTGCATTGTGGGTAATGTAGACACCAGGTACTTTTGAACTGTCCTAGTAGAAAAAGAAAAGCACAGGCTTCAGGATGACACAATACTGTTAGACTCAGAGCATTTAGACGGCACAGCACGAGCTCAGCTTATATCTGATTTCTGCCCGTTCAGGAAGCCATCAAACTAAATCCACACTGACAAGAATCTGTTCATTTTCATTCATAATTGTTTAGTTAATTTTGGCCTGATATATGTGCTACAGATGACAGGAGGCCAAGAGCTCAATGAACAGCTGAAAGTGTGCGAGGTAGCACATTGGACAGACCTTTCTTTAGTAGAATTACTACAGCAGAAATCTTCTACAATAGTGTTGAATAATTCACCAGCAGAGGTCCTCAGAGGGTTTATCTGCCAGCATTGGGGGTTGTGGAAAAAATCTTTCTCAAAAGTTCATGCAATAAAATGTACAGTCACTGAAAGCATTGCCATTATTTTATCTAATCTGACAAGATTTCACTTGTTTGCCTGACAGTCAGGTGAACAGAATCATCGCGGATTCATGAGATTGAAGGTCGAAAAGGGACACTTTCTTTGTAGCCTATACTGTGTGCAGCCTTATTTTATTTGTAAGGGGGATGCCAAAGCATCTCATGTAAGTTTATTTTGCAGTGTCTCCCAAATCCAGTGTAGCCTTTGTTTACTCATGACCATCTCATGAACTATCATATACTGATATACTGTATATGATGTGTACTCATATATATATACTGAACATAAAGCTACCTCAGTTTGTTTCATGGACAGAATACCCTCCACCTTCTCACAGGCAATACATTCTCTTCTGTAACACAGCTGATACATCAACTCCCTGTTGTTGTAAGTCACTCAATTAGACAATTTCCTATATTGAAATGGAAAATTCTACTAACAAATCATATTCAGTGTACTCCAAAGTACAGAAGCCCTGAGAGGCAAAAAGGGGGGAAAAAGATTCTGGTGACCCATTTTCTAAGTCTGATCTAAATTGTTTTCTCTCCTGTGTTTATGACTTAAGAACAGGTGGGAACAAAAGATTTTGCCCGGATAATCTAAGTTCCTAACTTTTTTATTTCATCTGTGAAACAAGTGGCAAAAAGTTTTGCCATGTGAATTTTTCTACAGGTTTGGCAAGAAAACTTGAATGCTTTTAGTTATATTTACAACCTGGGGTCGTGGTGCACTTCAGCCTCTTGTGGACAAAATGAGTATTACAACAACAAACACTTTTTCTCTTTCCTGTTTTCACAGATGACAAAAAGATAACTTGTACAGATTATTATTATTTTATTATTTTATTTGTTTACACATATAAAAAAGGTACAAGTTGAGATTACATAAACAACAACAAATGTGATGGAGAGTTTACCGAAAGCCCTCGGTGGGGCTTGATCCGGGCACTCTCCAGTGCATACCTTAATCAATTTAATCAAATTGATTAAATTGATTAAGGTATACACTGGAGATTTTTATTGAATTTTATTGAATTAAGATTCACATTATAATATCATCAGTGAAAAAACTCATTATCAGTAAGCAATTTACAGAGATAATCCATAAGGAAAACATTGGGGGAGATGAAAACAAAACCTTTAACAGCTTTCTTAAATTGTTCTGGTGACAACTTTAAAACATGAGACGGCAGAGCGTTCCATGTCACTGAACTTCGGTAAATTAAACCAAACTGTAGCTGAGATGTTCGACACATAGGAGGTCTGAGTTTGGAGTTATTTTGAGTCAAATAATTGTGGAATTGTCGATTAAAGGGTTATCCTTGCGAAACCTTTATTTCACCTGTTCTTAAGTCATAAACACAGAAGAGAAAACAATTTAGATAATTTAGAAACTGGATCACAGATTCACTTTTTTTTCTCACTTGCTTGTCAGAGCTTCCATACAAAATATATCCCTGACATAATGATAATGAAATTGAATGTGAAATGTTCATTTTCAGATTTGCAGACAATGTGCCAAACTGAAACATTGCACACTTTTTTTCCCATGCAACTGGGCCTTGGATTAAATATTTTGTCAGTGAAGAAAAGAGCCATTTCAGCATGCAGGGTTTGGTCTGCCTCGACATTTGTTCGATCTCACTGTTAAAACAAAACATGAGGCGCTGTCATAAAAAAAGGAGAATCTTCAATTAATGTTCCACAAGATCTCTAACGTGTGATTGGTGGTGGGTATCCTGCTCACTGCAGGAAGTGTATCATAAACAGGACATGACACATCAACGGACTCCCTCCCTCACTCTGGTCATAACTCTTAAAAAGCTGCTTTCTATGTTTTGTTTGCCTTAAAGAGAATATATTTATATTTTTGTCTTTATTTCGACCTCATCACCCAGGACATTGTTTGAGGCTGTACTGAAAGCACAGCTTGATTTTCTGGTTAGCCCGTGGTGTGTATGTGTGTGAGTGTGTGTATGTATGTGTGTGTGTGTGTGTGTGTGGGGGGGGGGGTTGGGTTGGGATTTTATGCGTGTGTTCTTTTTACACCATTCAATAATAATAATGTGTTATTACTGTGCTTATACTAGGACTGAGTCATCGTCCCACAGGGAGGTTGTATAGACTTTGGTCGTCCATCCTGTGGGAAACATGGATGACTGCTGCTTGTCTTTGGTTGTAAACCATCAGTTGTGACGGGGCTGTAGCTGTAAAGAAACAAATACGCAATGTATCCGAAACACTCAAAAAACATGTCCCATTACATTCCCTTTGTTTCCGCTGCAATCCTTCATCGTGCATTGTTATAAATTAGCCTCGAGGTTAGCCTGGATCCTGTACTGAAATTCAGTTAATGTTATTAGCAAAATTATAAACATCAGGGATATAATATAGTATGATATTATAACAATCATACATAGAGCCATGTTCAAGACATTTATGAGAAATAATTAGCATAATATGCCTTAATTAGTGAATTTTTTTTTTCAAATAGCTACTGATGTAAGAGAGAGGGGAAAAAAAACTCCCCTTAGAATTTTTCCCAAGTGTGCATGGACAACAGGATCTCATCCCTATACTCGTCATATTTAGCCCTTTGTGTAGTATCTTGACGCAGGTTTGCGCTTGGTTAACATTGTGAAACGGCCGGGGTCAAGTTTAGGCAACAAAACTACTTGGTTAGGGTTAGAAAAAAAGACCATGGTTTGGGTTCAATTAACTCTGTCTGTTACGTCACATAACAAAAGGGCGTGTGATTGACACGATAATTCGCAAGGCAAAAGTGTGTAATAACAATGTTCTTCTTGCTTTAGGTGTGTCATTTTCACGCCCTGTAGTCTGTACTGACTGCAATGTAAATGTATCCGCGTGAATATATACGCTCAGAATAGAATAATATGTGAGAAAGAACACTTACGGTGGGAAGGGAGGTGGATTGGTCCAACAAGCCCAGGACTTTCAACCAGGAGACCGGACATCGAGACCGATGTTTTGTTTTGCAAGTTACGTTGGAGATGTTTGTCACGTGTTTTCCATACTGATGTTACGTTGTTTCTGTACGTTTTTTTTTTTTAGTTTACGTTCTTATTTTCAGCCCAACTATGATGTTTTTCTAAACCTAATTAAGGCGTTTTGTTGCCCCCTGCTGGCAGGCTGCTACACCTTCATACAGGTGTGTAATATTCACGCCTCTGCGAGGCAAAGCGGGACCCTGACACACTATCCTCTGGTGGACACACTTTGTCGTGATATCAGGCTGGACGTTAACGTCGCCAGAATAACTCAACTGGGAGGGTTTACATCGGAGTTATAGTTGAAAGCCCAGTGAGTCTCCTACAGACGCTAAAGGGTGACCCTGCTTCGGTATCGAGTCGCCAAGGGCTACTGCCCAAGCATCGGTATTTGGCGCCCTGAGAGTTAGACCAGGCTGGTATGGTATAGTGTTCAATGGTGGGAATCCAGTGAGGGATCATGTCTTTTATTGCTGCACTTCTACTGGTCAGTTGGGTTGCCCATAGAGACGGGGGTGAGATCCATGAGGTATAATATGAACCAAGACTGTCCTTGACACACAATCTTTCCCCAAACGTAGCCAAACAGTTTCAGTTACCTAAACTTATCTAAAGTTTATAGGCAGATCAGAAAACCGTCATATGAATCATTTTTGTAATATGATCATGATAATGTAATTATGTCATGTGTCATTCTGAAAGGCTCCGAAAAAAACCGCCTACTTTGTCATTTGGGTATGAGGACTTGTAAGAGGAGACATGTGGCCGTCCACACAGTGGGAGTTAGCAACGACCACTCCGCTCACACAGCCATAATCTATTGTGTTTCTATGACCTCTGTCAGCCCGCTCTCCTAAAACTTACATTCCCATACAATGAAACTGCATCGTCAATAAACATATTTTCTCCCCAGATTACGTTTGTTTTTGACCCATCACAAATACGTTTCTAATGACACTCCTAAAATTACGTTCCACATATAAATGGATGGATGGATGGGTCCAACAAACACAGGACTTTCACTCAGGAGACGACTGTCCGTGTGAAACCAAAAGTCAACGTTGACTTATTTTACTTCAATAACGAAAGATACCTACTCATTTTAAGCCAAACCATGCTGTTTGTACTAACCAAGTAGTTTTGTTGCCTTTTTTCGTTTTGTTTCGTTTCAATTGATAAAGTTAACCACTTGTTTTAAACTGCGACCGTAATCCGGGAGAAAATATGTTTCCCTCGAAACGTAATTGAGAATGCAGTTTAATCGTATGGGAGCGTAATTTTATCGGAGACAGGGATAGGAGACTCTGTAGCTCTCTGAGATGTGAACAGGCCGAGTTTCTTATGAGCGTCTCGGCCCCCCCCAGGCTGTCTCCGTTCACCAGCTGTAGTGGATCAAAGCTCTGCTGTAGAGGTCTGGATATACCAGCCAAACACAACAGAGAAGTCCATTTTTTTTTCAACTCTTAGCCCACAGCTGTGTAACCAGAGAAAATGACTATTTGGTTTGGATGGTCGGGACAAGATCTGAGCAGTGATCAGCAGTTACAACTGAGACAGTTCAGCTTTAGTACAAGCACAGTAACCAGCAGGTGAATTACTGACAGGATACCAGTCACACTTGTATAATCATTCTGTACAGATGTCTGTTTAGAGAGACGGTTGAACATGGATACCACAGATAGTGAACTGATCAACTTAAAAAGCTTATCTGTAAATAAATGTATGCAAAGTGTACACGCTAAAAAAGAACATTCCTCTCTTTTTGAGTTCTGACTGTGAAGGGTGTCTTTTAGAGGTTTGACGCCACCACGATGGCTGTAACTATGACGATATACTACAGAGAAAAAAACGATAAATGTGGTGTATGTGGTGTATTTAAAAAAAAAAAAAAGATACAAATGTTTAAGACAAAAAAAAATTGGTCTTTTCAGTAAGTTGCATTGTGTGATGAAAGTCTGAAGTGCTAAAAATTCTTTCAATGGGGAAAAAGTACATTTTATTGTAAAAATAAATCAAGAGTGATGAACATGATCAAAATTACATTTTTGTATATATGGGATTTTTGTAAATTTTTATTTGAATCTAATGCAACACAAACTACCAAAATTCATTTAATAAAGTACACTGTGGTAATTTTTCTGGTCTCAAGTTTGTTCATTTGTTCTTGCATTTATTTTCTGTGAGGTTGAAGCAAGAGTATTCTGGGATTAGAATAATAATTGTATTTACTTATTTATTTATTTATTTTTGTTTCTGAGGATGGAAACCTACTGTGCAGCAGGGTCAGTATGTAATATCAGAGTACAATTTGCATCCAAATTCTGAAAATTGCATACATTTTGTTCTCTTAGAATTGAAGATAATAGTGCCATGCAGAAAACCAAGTGTTATGACCGGGGGGCCTGTATCACAAAACAAGATAAGTGGATTAGCCAGTTATCTGAGTATCAAACCTCGGTCACACTTCACAAAATATTTAAAGGGGACGTCATGAAAAACTCATTTTTTCAGTGCTTGTGCACACACATCTGGGTATCTGAGTGTCTACCAACCCACAAACTGTGAAATAAGACGACCCAGTCAGTTTTTTGTGGGCTGTCTAGATCAGAAAACGTGATTCAACAAGCCAATCAGATCCGGCTCCCCTTTCTATGTCACATGCAGGCTCTTTAGAATATACCACCCCCCATCTGAGTATCTCCGCCCACGGTTTGAGAACTACCTTTGCAAAGGTAGACAGAAGGTGAATACAGGTATATTCAGACAGACAGGATGAGGAAAATAATGTGAACATTAAAGCATGTAAATATATTCTAGTAGAAACCCAAAATACAAGTATGAACCTGAAATGAGCCATTTAAAGGTGCTACATGTGAGATTGGGAGCATTTCTTTTGCGGATCGTATAGCTAACAGTGCTAACAGCGCTAACAGTGAAAGCAACAGTGCTGTAACCGCCGTATGAGAGCTGTGCAGAGCGGCGCCTGTGAGCTAGCAAGTGGGGCACGCTCACATGCATTAAAAAGGAACGCATGGCCGGCCCGGCTATGTCAACAATGCACAGAAAAGCTCAGATTACAACACAAACAGTGTGAGTGACTTCATTCTCTGCTCAGGTAGACATTACTCCTCTATATCTTTACATAGACAATAGTTGTTGCTGCTATATAGAGACAGAATAGGTTGTTGGAAAGAGCTGTAGGTGGTGGTTCGGGCTACAGCTGTCTGCCAGAATCTGCAGGTGGAGGCAGCGGTGTAGGTTGCTGCAGTAGTATGAAGGCAGAGTTTAAATGTTAAAGTGGCTGTCAGAGGCTATTACTGGAGGACGGAGGAGGACACTTCAGAGGCTGGGGACGGTCTGCAGTATCAGCAGAGTGCCGGCGCTTTCAGTTCAAATTCGGCCCCTGGTCAACAACACATGAGAGGATCTAATCTTCTTACTTAATAACATGCTCTTATAATCTCACAAGAGAATCATTTACACCAGATGCACTGCAGAGAGGTACTTGAGGTACATGACATTTTTTCGACAAACTATACTATGATTTTTTTAATTAAATTTCTCGACATACTAAAATCAAAGACCCTTTATAGATCCTGTCCATTTTACAGGATTTTAAGGATTACAAACTTTATTTATGTTACACCTGGCTGCAAGAAGAGTTTAAATTCAAGGACAATAAAAATGAACTTGAAATTAAAAACTGAAATCACAGAGTGAAGCGAAGTGAATCAGTAATATTTGACGGAGCTTAATAAGAAAGTTACTGAAATGTGAGTCTATATATATATACTGTATATATATACTCCACTATGTTTGCCATTTTGTAAACCTGTCTGCACAGAGATTCTCCTTCCTCTCTGGTTGACCTCACACTGCAACAATACACACTCATGTTAAGCAACAGCTGCCATTGAATAAAGTGAATTGAATTTCTCCATTTCCTGTAAAAATTACATTTACTTTCAGCAGCATAATGGGCCTATCAGCCCACATAACCCCTTGAAAGAGTTCATGGAGGCCAGATGAAGTTTGCAGCCGCTGGGCCACTGTTAAGGCCCTGTTTCTCACACACTCTGTGCTGTGTTGACAGCTAATTAAACATTAGCTGGCCCCAGATCTGCTGTGGTAGCCTGATGAAAACATTAATTTATGAATATAAACATGTAATCACACAGTTGAAAGAGTAAAGGTGTTAAAACCTCCTCAAGGTCAGGCATATAGTGCTTTAGTGTTGCATATGTTACATGTTATAAATGGGTGTTTTGTTTTTGGATTTATGTTAAAATTTGCAGTGCAATACTGGATAAATATATTCACAGTGTTATTACCCACCTTGACATACAAGTAATTACTAAATAAGGTTATTTAATACAATTTATGATGCATTTTATGGGTCCAAACACCACTTTTCTTCATGAACCACAACTGTGGTCTCAATGTTGACATAATGTAAAATGAGCTAATTCAATTATAACATGACATTATTTCAAATGGAATTGTTTCATATACATATTACTTTACACCATATTAAAAACTATTTTTTGCAATTTTTACTTGCTCCTGCAATTTGTATAGCAAAAAAAACACCTAAAAACATCCCAACATGCATTGCAATTTTTTAGAAAAGCTGCCACAAAATGAGGCATTTTAGGAATCCCAAAAAAAGCCAGTGAAATCCTGAAGGGACTGATAAACTATAATCCAGTGTGTAAACACTTCATTAATGTGGTATCTTGCGCCTGGCATATTGGATTAGATGTGCATTCAGTAACCACCCTTCTATATCGCCACACTACTATTTTCAGTCTTCAGTAAACCACCTAACTTACTGCCAGCACAAACCACTGTGATAATACAGTTGATCAAATAATCAGCGGAAAGGAATTTGAATGAAACATCTTAATAAAATAGATTTATTAACAGGTTGGATTGAATCTCAATATTTAAAAGTGCAACAATTATATATATTGACATAATTTAAAAAGACATGTTAGATCATTTCAAAACGAATGAAATCCATAAATATGGAAAAAAAAGGCAACCAGGTTACAGAAGGAAAAGCTTCCAGTTAGACATCAGTCAAAAACACAGTTGGTCTCACAAAGGTTTCTTTAAAAATGAAAAAAAAAAATAATCAGAGTTGGCAGTGATACTTTGATGACTATGTGTGTAAAACATTTACATACTCATGCATGTACACAATAAAGTGACAGATCACTATTTATAGGGATATGATAAATATTACAGTGAGAAGATACTTGAGTTTTGTGAGTGGACACTGCTGGTTGTATGAGCTGTCATTGAAAGGCTCAGTTTTGGTCTGTTCCCTGGCTGTTGGACCACACACACACACACACACACACACACATATACAGTAGGCCCACAGTTATAGAAATCACACTGAAGTGCATAACATGTTTTCTTACAGTGATCATTTAAATTAATCTTATTTACTTGAATTCAGCTTGAGACTCATTTGCAGAACATTTCTATTTACCCGCCTTTAAAGGAATACTTCACCCCCAAAATGACCGTTTGTATATCAAATACCCCCCCCCCCCCGTGGTACCTTGAATTCTTGAAAAAAAAACTTAACTAGAGGGTCACGTTTAACAGCAACAAAACTATATCAAAACATCCGTTTACAAACTCTCACCCAACTCATGCAGTATAATCCAGGTCTCATTTATCCAGTCGGATGCTCACTCTAAAACCTGACTATTTAAAACACTTTGGACTCGTCTGGACTCTCACACGTGAGCAGCGCGCCTGCGTTTTGTTAACGGAATCTTTCGACATAGTTTAGCTGTTGTTAAACGCGGCCTCCGTTTACTTCAGTTCATTCAAGACTTCTCTCCGTTTTTGTGATTCTCCGTTGGCGTGAGAGAAAAAACAAAGTTTTCTTCAAGAATTCAAGGTAACACGGGGTGAGTAATTGATATATAAAAGATCATTTTGGGAGTGAAGTATTCCTTTAATGTCAGTTCTTCTGTGTTGTACCCTTCCCAGTAGAACTGATAATATGCAGTGGCATGTGTGTTGTTAATATTTGGGTAGTATCGGTGGTGAAGAGTTCTGTAAAAACAAACAAATATCAGGCTACAACATAGTTTTTCCCAAAACTGAATATGGTGTAAAATGAAAAATAACTAATCAATGATGTGTAATAATGGTAATTTGCTTCTGATGAAGGTTTGAGGGAACGCTGTTTTAAAGGTATAATATGTATAACCGTCCTCGGCCCAACGAGTGAGCGACATTGGTTGCTTGTTGTTGTCTTTTACTACTTCATACCTGCCTGCTTTAAAGGCTTGTAAATGGATGTATCTTAAAAGGAACAGTGTGTAGCATTTCGGGGGGATCTATTGGCAGAAATGGAATATAATATTCAGAACTATGTTTTCATTAATGTGTATAAATGACCTGAAAATAAGAATGAGTCCTTCATATCTACATGGGGAGCGGGTCCTCTTCATGGAGTCCGCCATGTTGCTCTGCCATGTTTCTACAGTAGCCCAGAAGAGGACAAACCAAACACTGGCTCTAGAGAGCACCTATCGTGGTTTTATGTTACCTGAAGGCCACCGTAGTTCTCCGAAACACTTGTCAAACTGCGGTAACGTGAGCTGCAGAGTGCAAAACGGTGATACTGCCAGCCACCGTCTGACTTCCGGTGTTCCTAAAGTACTGTTATTATGGTAAGGATGGCCTCTGAGCGAGGCCAACGGCGTTACCACGGTTTTGCACTCGGCGGCTCACGCTACCGCAGTCTTGGAAAGGGAGGAGTGAGCGGAGGGGTACTCAGTTGGTTGCAATCTGCAACCACACCACTAGATGTCACCAAATCCTACACACTATACCTTTAAGAGTCGGTCCACAGTGAAACCCTTTGGTAAGACAGCTTTTAGCTCTCATCTCTGAGCTGTTGGAACAGCCTGACAGAGGAGTTGAGGAGAGCTGACAGTGCTGGTATCTTCAAACAGAATTTTAAAACCGGCCCTCTGCTCAAAGGTAATTTATGTCTTTCATCTATTTGATATTCTTTTACTAAATATAGTTTACTAATCATATTCTAGCCTTAGTTTGTCAGTTACCTGTGACTGATAAAAGGCACCTACTGCATCAGCTCACCTATCAGATCTCGTTTGGCATTTTCAGAGGTATGGCACAACAAAGTCCACTGCTGTTTAAAGGGCTACAACGAATAATTTCATTATTGATTAATCAATTGTTTTTTTTCTTTCAATTGATCAAAGAATTGTTTAATCTGTAAAATGTCAAAAAAAATATTATCGTGAGTTCCTGGAGCACAAAGTACTGTCTTCAAATGTCCTGTTTTGCCCGACCAAAAGTCCAATATTAAAAGAAAAGCAGCAAATCCTCACAGTAACATAAATCGGCGTTGATTCATTTTGAGTTGATCAACTAATGGTCTCAGAACAAGATGGTTGCTCTTGCTTCGGAGCCAATGGAAACTTCTTACAACAAAACCAATATACTGTATTAAAAAGGTTGTACAATTGGAAGCAATCAACATGAGATGGTCCAACACTGACAACCCCAAGGTTAGGCCTGTCATGGTAATTACCTTATCGGCTTATTGTACGATATGTGGGCATGACTTCGATCGTTTTTACGTTATTGAGTTATCGTACAATATATATGGACATGACCTCGATAATTTTTACGTTATTAAATTATGTACGATAAATGGACATGACCTCGATCATTTTTACGTTATTGAGTTATCGTACGATATTATGGACATGACCTCGATAATTTTTACGTTATTGAGTTATCGTACGATATATGGACATGACCTCGATCATTTTTACGTTATTAACTTATGTACGATATATGGACATGACCTTGATTGTTTTTACGTTATTGAGTTATTGTACGATACATGGACATGACCTCGATCATTTTTACGTTATTGAGTTATTGTACGATACATGGACATGACCTCGATCATTTTTACGTTATCAACTTGTCGTACGATATATGGATATGACTTGGATCGTTTTTACGTTATCAATTTAGCGTACGATAAATGGACATAACCGTAAACATTTTTATGTTATTGAGTTATTTTACAACATATGGACATGACTTCGATAATTTTAACGTTATTGACTTATCGTACGATATATGGACATGACCTCGATAATTTTTACGTTATTGACTTATCGTACGATATATGGACATGACCTTGATCATTTTTACATTATTGACTTATCATACGATATATGGACATGACCTTGATCATTTTTACATTATTGACGATATATGAACATGACCTTGATATTTTTACGTTATTGACTTATCGTACGATATATGGACATAACCGTGATCATTTTTACGTCATTGACTTATCGTACGATATATATGGACATGACCTCGATCATTTTTGCTGACCTCCATATTGCTCGTTGTGTTTACACGTCTTTTTGTATACGAATAATAATACAAATGTCACC
>CAKAKR010068475.1:0-33654 GCA_916700685.1 Adelosebastes latens
GAAGGCAGTGAGAGCTCCACCAGTAACAGACTTCACCTGACACAACCCCACATTCAATCTCTGCAGTGAGCGCATATACTGTATATACTGGTAAGCAATATGAAAAACCAGAGGGCAAAAAGTTTCTGCGTAAACTTCTATGTTGTGTAACAGTTTGAAATATTAAACTGGGTCAAGTAATACATATAAGTAGCAGCAACTCTGATTTCACGCTCCGAGGAGTGTATCCAGAGGAAAAAAAACCTCTATGAATATAATTGCACATTTTCACCTTGGAGTCACTCTGATATGATATTCAGTTATATTTGCTGCCTGTGGGTCTGCATCTCTAACACTTAATAGCAAACATAATAATGTCCAATCATTGGGGGAGAGATAGCAGTGCTCCGCTTAACATTTATTTATAAAGATAATGACGCCGGAGGTGTCGGCGAGGTGAAGAGAGGCCGACCTTGTCTTGTTTTATAAGTTTAATACACCTTTCACCAAGGAAACAAAAAACCAAGCACGGAGCCTGCAGATAGAAACCAGCAAACCACTGTTCAAATTAAAAAGATGTTTGCTGCGCTCTGCTCCCTGATGCTTTGGACGACAACTGAGAGCTGGCTTGGGAACTCTTAACCTCGAAGTAATGAGCACAGCGGGGCACAAAACGTCTGCACTGGTGTTTGAGGATGTTGGGAGCTCTCCGAGGGCTCTATTTTTGTGAGCCTGGCCCCCGTGGCGCAGATTGCAGTCAAGTGCATTGGTGGCTTGCCAAACACACTTTTAGTAATTTCAAGCGTGTAAATGTATCAAAAAACGGACATTCAGCTCCAAATGAAGCTTTAATTAGAGGTATCACAGGTACAGTGATTTGAAAAATACAGAGAGTACAGGTGAAAAAGGATGCTGTACATCATACCTACATGACATTTCACTCAAACCCTAAAATAAATACCTGCTGCTTTTCGACGCCTCTCTCACCCCAGCTGCCCTCCCCTCCTTTACGGTTGAATAACAAAGTCCTCGAACATCCAGTCCAAAATGATTTTTAGCATCACCATGGGATGTTCTGATTGGATATGTGTTTGTACGTGTGTCTCCCACCTCCCTGGGCTTCTCTAATGGTCGATCAGCGCTGCAGACCTCTGATGCACACTCTCCAATCATCATTAAACGATATGTCTTGTCACATATTTGTCGACCCTGAAAAAGAAATAGGGCTCTATTGATTGTTGCTGATTCAATGTATGATGTATATGATGATTCATGCCGAAAACATTAGATAAATGTGTTAAATGGCTGGTTAATATCTCCATTTAGAATAATGAACTCCACACACACAGCCTTTTAACTCCAAACACCTAATGCTTCGTCAAACGGAGAGAACACCTTCTCCTGCAGCGAGGTGTAATGACAACAGTTAGCTGCTGTTGTTCCTGCCCCCACCACCACAACCCACCACACCTCTCTCTTATCCAGGACATGATGTTCCAGAGCCAAAGGACAATGTCAAAGGACTTGTCAGCCAAACTTAAGAGGGAGGAGGTTTGAACACGCACTCGCAAGAGCAGCACCTGTGTGCTCTCAAAAACCACAGAATGAAAAGGACGGATTAAGAGAAATTAGTGGGCTGCTGTTAGTGGGTTTTTGTGGTCTGTACTTGTTGTTGACATACATATAACAGCTCTGTCGCACAGAAGTTCGCGACATAGTGACGAAATTTTATGTATTGATTCGTGTACATAGACACAAATTTCACTTTTTTTTCGTGATGGTCAGCATGAAATCAATTTGTATGTAATCCATGTAGTTGTGAAGCGGGAAGTAAAAAGAGCGGCAAACGCCTTGTAGGGAGAAGGTCGGGTCGTATGGGTGGGTCAAAAAACACCAAACTTTCACCCAGGAGACCTCTGTTTGTGTCCCATGTGAAACCACAAGTCAAAGTTGATTTATTTGCCACGTAACTTCCGTACTTAAGTTACGGAACTTCCAGAGTTATTTTAAGCCAAACCATGACCTTTTCCTAAACCTAACTAAGAAGTTTTGTTGCCTAATCCTAACCAAGTCGATCTTTTCCTGAGCCTAACTAAGTATGTTTCCTTGCCTAAATCTAACCAAGTTGATCTTTTCCTAAACTTAACTTAGTAGTCTTCGTGCCTAAGCCTAACCAAGTCGATATTTTCCTAAACCTAACTGAGTAGTTTTGTTGCCTAAACCTAACCAAGTCAATTTTTTCCTAAGCCTAACTAAGTATGTTTCCTTGCCTAAATCTAACCAAGTTGATCTTTTCCTAAACTTAACTTAGTAGTCTTGGTGCCTAAACCTAACCAAGTCGATATTTTCCTAAACCTAACTGAGTAGTTTTGTTGCCTAAACCTAACCAAGTCGATATTTTCCTAAACCTAACTGAGTAGTTTTGTTGCCTAAACCTAACCAAGTGGATATTTTCCTAAACCTAATTAAGTAGTTTTGTTGCCTAAACCTAACCAAGTGGATATTTTCCTAAACCTAACTAAGTAGTTTTGTTGCCTAAACCTAACCAAGTCGATATTTTTCCTAAATTGAACCAAGTTGATATTTTCCTAAATCTAACTAAGTAGTTTTGTTGCCTATACCTAACCAAGTCGATCCTTTCCTAAATTGAACCAAGTTGATATTTTCCTAAATCTAACTAAGTAGTTTTGTTGCCTATACCTAACCAAGTCGATCCTTTCCTAAACCTAACTAAGTAGTTGTGTTGCCTAAACCTAACCAAGTCGTTCCTTTCCTAAACCTAACTAAGTAGTTTTATTTTGATAAGACTTTTCAAAAGACTTAAGAAAATTCGTGTCTATGTACACGAATCAAATAGATTCAATTTTGTGACTATTTCACGAACTGCTGTGAGACTGTGTTGCATACAAAGAGGTGTCTGAGAACAAGACATAAACAGAAAAGTTCTTGATTTAATATCATATACCTCTTTGTGGAAGGACACTGACAAAAGCAGACAAAGCCATATCAAGCTGTTCCTCTTTTTGTGCTTTAGGCCAAAATCCTGATACAACACAAACCCAATTTGTAACCACGCTTGGCTTAAACCTGCCAAAGTCGATAACTGGTAAAGCAGCGGCTGTAAGTTGTGGCCTTTCATTTAAAAAGTTGTTCAAATGGCTTCAGTCTCCACAGGGGAGGAGTCAATCCAAAAATGTGCTGTCAGATCACTCCCTCGCCCATGGCAATTATGTATGTGTCGCGCTGTTTCTCGTGCGAGACGGATGATGTCGCAGTCTGCAGAATCAGACCTCGGTGTTAAATCTATGTCAGGTGACATCCCCCCAAAATAATGAGATAGTCTATCAAAGTCAAGCCTGAAACCCTCCTGTAGTTTTGAAGCCAACAGGACATGTGGCGTGCTGATCGGCCAATACAATTCTGTAAATTAAAACAAGAACAAACCGTTCACTCCCATTCTGCTCTATACGAACCAATTTAATGGCATTAATAGCCAACTGAAGCTATCGACCTCACCTTTACTCCATTGGCAAACAAAGTGTGCAGATCCGGTGTCTGTTCACACTTCATCACATCCTCCACTAGAGTGCGGAGTCCTTAAATTGCCCACTTAGCTCAGCTGTAAAGACCAAATGACTTTACAGCATGGTGCCAGGTTTCTGGGTCAGCCTCCATAACAGCTTATCGGTGGCACTGGACCAATAAAGTGTGACAAGGCTAAACGCTCGCCTCCCCACCTCGTCACACATTATGAAACACGACTGTTTGACTGACGGGCTGGGCTGCCGCTCGCACCAACACACCCTGCTGAACACACACACAAACAAAGCACACTTAGATAAACCATACACTATTGTATTGTATTATCAGCTCTATTGGCTTATCAAACACTGGAACTTAAGTAAATGTCATCAGGGACCTTCTTCCTTTTTCTTAGGAACTTTTCTTAGGACGCTGTTTCCTGAACAAACTATCTGTAGAATAAACATCCCTCTCTTCTGTCGAAATCCGTCTTTAACTGGTGAAATGATACTTGATCAATAGAGCGCCAGGTCCTGAGGGAGTGTTTTCCTCCTCTGTGCCCAAATGAAAAGCCTTGTGCTCTGAGAACAGCTTGTTCCTCCTAGTCATCATAACAGACTAACACCTCTGAGCCAGTGAGGCCCAGGATAACACCCGCTGCTGGAAAGACTCTCAACGGCTAGAATTATACACACATTTCTATAAATAAAGTGGGGGAAAAGTTAGCTTAATGTTCATGAAAATCTCTCAATGAGACTTCAGTATAGTAAGAGAGAGAATATGAATGTCTGTACCAAATGTAATGACAGTCCATCCAATAGATGTGGACCAAAGTGGTGGACTGACCAACGACGTTGCCATCTTAAGAGTCACAACGCTACTAAAATTTTTACTCAACAAACAAATATAAATTTTATAAACAATGGGTTAATGTTGTCTGATAAAAATGATTGAAAATGAACGGGAGCATGCTTAATGTGGCTTAAATAAATGTAATGCCCAGGCCACACTGCCTGTATGAGCAGCGCGTGTGTGTCGTGGAACCTGTTGCTTTTTATTCCGGCGCCCATTGACATCATACCAGCAACATTACTACAGCTGTGCAATATGTCACGGATATGAAAAAAATAAATATTTATTTTTAACTCAATACGTTTCAAAATAAAAGCCCTCTAGCATTTTCTGTGGACAGAATCCCTTCATTTATTAACACAAGGCTTTTATTCTGAAATAATAGTAGGACAGTGTTGTAGAAAATGCAGTGACTTGTGCGGCGCCATAAATTAATAGAGTACCTGCTTTTAATTGTGGAAATACGGTAGTCATAGCAGAAAGGGAAAGGGTGACTGGCAGTACCAGCGCTGCAACACGCGTGCAAGCCGCAGCAGTTCCACGAGGTAGCCGTCACGTGCTGCTCACACAGGTAGTGTGGCCCGGGCGTAACTGAGCAAAAGTGGTGGATGATTAATTTTTTACATTTAGTTGAAATTTAAAGCTGCACTAATCACTACTTTTACATTAATAATGGATGAAATGACTATGTGTAATGTTAAAGGGGTTGCCCGTAGTGAAGAATCCATAGATAATTATCATCCGACTGTAGTTTCCTTCCACATTTCAGTGTCTTTCAGCCCAGTGTTTTGGTTTTACGACCCTGGAACTTTAATGTTTTGGTTGAGTCTCACAGCTCTCATCAACCTTGTTTCAGCCACAGCAGGCAGCTGTTTTGTGAAAGGAAAGCTCTAAAAAAACGACTGTACTCTACAGCTGCCCAGCACCAAATGGCACACAGCCAGTGTTATGCTCACAGATTTTTCTGCTAACACCAAGATGTTAAGTTAAATTCACTTTCCTTTACACCAAGTCCGACCTTCAAAGTTTACATTTGAGGGTGATGAAATATAGGCTGAAATATATAGGTTCCTATGCGGGCCATGTCCTGCTGTGTTTAATGAAGTGAAGAACCTGAGAGATGGAGTCAAATTGCTCGGGGGCCCTGAGCTTTAGTTTCAGACCAGTTTAGTCTCCAGGGAGGAGAGGAAGCAGAGGTCAGGAAGGTCAGAGTTAACATCCCACAGTCCCTTGCTGGGAGTTTATGAAATGCAGCACGCAACAGTAACATCAGGAGATGTGCTTGAATTGTGATTTAAGCTGACATTTATTTTCAAAGAGAAACCGTTTCTCACTGCAAAATATTTGTTTTCTCAGCAGAAAATGAGATTTACACACATCTGTAATAGAATAACTAACACAAGTACACACACACAGGTATGTAACCAGTTTAAATATACAATCTTGGCACAGACATGGTCCAATCTAACCTGAACAAGCCCACTCATATGTAGAAATCAACACGATCTGCAGTTCAATCTTCAAATAATTTACCCAAAGTACAAGAACAGCTTTTGAGATAGCTTCAATAAAATGTGGCAATAAAATGAATAAAATAAATCACATACTGTGTTAAAATATGGTGACATGAAATGTGCTTTTTATAGCCTAATTAGCCAATGTACCCCATTACTGGCCATTAGCATGTCGCAGAGAGAACAGTTGGACTCAGTAATGAATGAAGCACTAATAAGGTTCACATTTCTACCCATAAATCCCTTTCAGCTCAGGTAATGGCTTCGGTGGTATCATAGCAACAAGTGAAAAAGTCTGGGCACGGAGAGCATGTGAGAGATCTCAGTATGATAATGATAACCGCAATATTATATTACTTTTCTACTTTGTCTGAATTGAAAGCAAACCATGGAGACAATGATATTGTTGAACGCACTCCTTTTTTAGAGATGTACAGAGGAGCAAAACATGTTTCCCTGCAGCCTCCTCAGTCTCTTGACATGTGAGCGGAGCGTCAGACGATGACAATGAAACGCCTCCCTTTGTGACCATTTATCATGAATGCAAATAAAACCAGCGAGTGCTACAGAAATGTCCACTGACACTACATCTACTCTGAAATAAAGATAAGAGCTGTGACTTCATTCTAGGGATTACATTACAAAAAACAGAGGCATGTAGCCTTTTAGTAATAAATAAAAAGAATTTACCCATTTTGTTCATTTTGGCGTATTAGCGGCATGCTATCAATCAATAGTCCGACAACGGACACTACATACTGACTGTGAATGCATCTGGTCCGTCAGCTCAGAGTAGCAGGAGCAGGAGGCAGAGGATTTATTGTCAAAGCGAAAAGCAAACGCATCTATTTGGCAATATTTCACTTTTAATCCCAATGCTTTAAGGGAACCATAACGTTAATGAGGTAATCGCCGCGAGGTGGATGGAGCCATCACAGCCGGTGTGCACGGAGCAGCGGCGCCAGGTAGACCCCCGCAGCGGAGCCCCACAGCAAAAGCGTTACCGGAGAGGCCAGACACACCGCCACCCGACGGTAAAGATCAGAGACAGTTCTATGCACATGTTGACCGTCATCTTTTCTTGTAAAATGTCCGGTGTAATCGGTGACACCGGTGTTGTCACAAGTTTATTAACCGGTGGGAAAATTTTCCTCACTGTCACATCACTACCAATGACCATTACAGGACTCGTACGGTACCTTCGGTACTTCGGTACCGTCACTTTTTTAAAATGTTGGCATCGACTTGGTACCAAAGTATTGGTTCTCGTGACATCCCTACTTCATTCTCTGCTCAGGTAGACATTGCTCCTCTATATCTTTACATAGACAATAGTTGTTTGCTGCTATATTAATGCTCTGGATATGGTAGAGAGCACCTTTAATAAAAGCCTGGTGTTATGATGTCTGTTGCTTTTTTTTTAACGATTAAAGCTTCACGGAGGTTCCTTTAATGATCTGAAAATCAATATTCAAGCATGTGTTAAAACATCTGCACATTTAATTAACTACAGTAACTCTCGGCTGTGATTTACAAGCAGCATGCATCATTGATAAAAAGAGTGACATGATTGATTCATGGATGATTGATTTATGACAGTCAGTGTTAAACACCATCTCTGATCCTGGCGACACTCTGCTGGAAATGTTTTCTGCAGCATTACACACAAAGGAAATAACTCCTGTCACCCATTTTTTTCTCTTACTCTTCTTGATTTGCATGAGTGCCTGTGATTGGCTGTTGAAGCTCACGGAGAAGGAGATACTGCCCTCTCCTGATTGGCTGGGAGCAGAAGGGGGCAGGTGCTGTGTGTGAACATAAATACAGCCTTGACAGGCACACTTGCATGCATCTGCTATCATCATCCTCTTCAACAGAACTACATCCAGCTCCATCACTGACATCAAAACAGTCTTCAGACGAGGATCCACAGGTCAAGGAGAAGAGATTCTCTCAAGCAGTGTTTTGGAGAAAAAGAGCAACAGGAAGTCATCATGTCTTTTGAAGTAAAGGAGAAGACAGAGGTGCGTCTGGTGTTTCTGGGAGCAGCTGGAGTGGGAAAGACAGCCCTCATCCAACGCTTCCTCCAAGACACCTTTGAGCCCAAGCACCGGCGCACGGTGGAGGAGCTCCACAGGAAGGAGTACGAGGTGGCGGGCGTTAAAGTCACCATCAACATCATGGACACCAGTGGCAGCTACTCCTTTCCCGCCATGCGCAAGCTCTCCATCCAGAGCAGCGACGCCTTCGCCCTGGTCTACGCCGTGGACGACCCCGCATCCCTGGACGCGGTCAAGAGTCTGCGAGACGAGATCCTGGAGGTCAAGGAGGACAAGTACACGCCCATCGTGGTGATAGGCAACAAGATAGACCGTCACAATGAGCGCCAGGTGTCCAGCAAGGACGTGCTGTCCACGGTGGAGCTGGACTGGAACCACAGCTTCCTGGAGTCCTCCGCCAAAGACAACATCAACGTGCTGGAGGCTTTCAGGGAGCTGCTCCAGCAGGCCAACCTGCCCAGTCGGCTCAGCCCGGCGCTGTACCGGAGACGGGAAACCTTCCCCAAGGAGAGCAGCAAACGACCCCCGATGAACAAGACCAACAGCTGCCTCATCTCATAATGATGTTCAGGCTAAAGAGGCAGAGAGAAAACTGCCCAAAAGAGAGTGAAAGGGCTTTGTATGGTGGGGGAGCTGCACACCAAGAGACAGTGTTAAATGTTAATAGACTCTAATGAGACAGTAAATTATGTGTCCTCATCAGGCACAGAGATGCTGCAGCGAGGACGGACACGTGACCATGAAAACAGACGCCACTTTAAAGACGTGAAAGAATGTGGTTGAACAAGTGTTTGCTGAAAACAATGTGCACGGACACTGCTTACTGTGAATGTCAACAATGATGGCGTAATAAAACGTGACAGTGTAGAAGCAGCATTATGTATCATAAGCTCAGTTTTCTCTCAAGTGTACATGTGAGGTTTCATTTTTTAGGCTTTTGTGCAATAAATGTGAAGTGATGGGTGTTTATGCAAAAATGTGTTTACATAAGAAGACAGTGAACAACAAAGGGGCAACGGTTTATATTTTTAATAGCAGCACATCAACACATTATGTTGTGAATTATTGTGAAGCCTGTCCTGTAACTCTGACGTTTTGAAATACATACTTCTGGTGTTTTTCTCTCTTTTTGTTTGACTAATAAATAATTTTTTTTAATGGGAGTTTGACTTGTTTTTGAGAATTTAAAGGGTTTTTCTTTTCACAATAACAGCACAAAGAACAAGGCGATATTTGATGATCTTATCAGTGATTACTTCAAGATAAATAAAACATATTTACTATACCTCCAGTCACATTTTTGCAGGTTATTTTGTCATTTTCTCTGATATAGGACTTTTCTTGACGTGACAGAGCAGACAGAAATTAAATATGTGTGTAGGGGAGGGGCGGGGTCATATTGACATTTGAAAATTATTAAGGTACATATTAGAGCAAGTTATTACAGTCCAAACTGAAATACAATGAAAGTAAAATACAGCTAAGTTTGAATCTAAGGACTTAAAATTGTTTTGTACTGTCAATTGTATAAATGTAGTAATTCTGTCATAGCATATGGAGATATTTGTTTGTTAAATGGTGTATTAAATTGGTGGACACAATTGCATTGTGTTGACTCAACTTCTTTTCTTGAGAACAGTGCTGGTCTGACCAGAAATGTAAGTTAAAAAAAAAAAAAGAAGATAAACAAGAACTGCTTCATCACTTCACCAACCTGTCTGTATTTAAAGTGATTGGTGTTTAAAATGTAAAAATCCCTGGAAAGTGGTATTCATAATGAAGGTGAAATAAAGTTAATTATGGATTTATTGCATTGGTCTGACACACGCACACAAAATCAATCCCATGATCTCTCTGTTCTGTGTTGTACCGCCCCCTGGTGGTCATTATTTACAAAAAAATACAGCGAGTTGCTCTCTGTAGGCGAATATGAGGAAGCATTTCAAACAATATGTTAAATAAGATTATAAGGGAACCATAAACCCTGTACATGCCTTATCAACTTCTGTATCAAGCGACTGATACAATACATGAGATTAAGTCAACACAGTCTATGTAACTCTATACAGTAACTTACAGCAGTGGGTACTGCAGATACACAATTAAAACAGTATTTAGTAGTCTGAGTGTATGAAAAATACATACTTTCCACCTGCCATGAAACATGATGGCTGGTTAAATGGATCAGTTAATCGGTTGACATATTGATGTTAACAGGTTTCCTGTTAAAAAGGCCACAGGCCCAGAGAGGGAGACAAAAAGGTATGCTTCCTCTTTCATAAAACGTTCAGAGACAAGGTGCATTGTTTCCCCAGAATCAGACAAGGAAGTGACCTGTGATTATCAGATCTCTGGTTCCTCTTTGTGTCCCGTTTAAACTCACTGCTGTCATCAGCCGGTCCACAACGACACGCAAACTCGTCTTTTCGGCACACGGACGGACGCGGAGAGGCAGATCGTCCTGTTTAAAGCTCAGGTGCGAACTAAACTTTCCACTCAGGTTGTGGTGAACACAGGTATGAGGCTCTGTTATAGATAGGCTTCACACTGAAGTCTTTCTGGGTTTGTCTCTGCTCCTAGACTTGGTCAAAGCTCCTCAGTGGTGTATAGATACTGTACCTGAGAAGTTTTGAACAAGTATAGGATCTCTGACGATCACTACATCAGGTGTAAAAGACTGGCTTAAGACTGTACTGTAGTACTGCACGGCAACGTTAAAGGTAGGCCTTCTCATACACCAATACAGTATTTACATTTTTGTGTTACCTTTTACTCTGCTAATTACCATTTCATCCTTGCTCATCAAATACCTGCAGATATCAGTCTGCATAAAGTTTGCTTAAAACAGCAAGGTTAGCCAACGGAAATTTGATTCAGAGCAGCCAACATGGAGGAAAAGATCCAAAAATGACTGGACTCCAAGCTGCATTGCAGTTTCTTAACAGAAACCGGTATTGTAACAAAGAAGAAGCTAACTCTCCTGCACTGAAATGGAACATTTTGATAATGAATATTTCCGAAATCTGATCAAAATCAATATTTGAAAGAAATATGATCATATAATTCAGTACAGCGTGTGTAAAGATTTACAAAATTTACATTTACAAAATATCTACAGCTTAATATAGTCTTGACAGAGAGACGAAAACATCCCTATTCCAACTAATGCCTATTCAAATTGGACTTTATTGTAACATAAACTGTCTTAAAGGTGCAGTGTGTTGGATCTGGTGGCATCTAGTGGTGAGGTTGTAGATTGCAACCAACTGAAACTTCTCCTGTGTGCCCAGCGTGTAGGAGAACTACGGTGACGTGAAAACTCGAATGGCCCTCTCTAGAGCCAGTGTTTGGTTTGTCCGTTCTGGGCTACTGTAGAAACATGGCGGCCGGCTCCGTGAAGAGGACCTGCTCCCTATGTAGATTTAAACTGCTCATTCTAAGGTAACGAAAACACAACAATTCTTATTTTCAGGTGATTATACACTAAAGAAAACATACTTATAAATTTAATATCCATTTCTGCCAATAGATCCCCTTAAATGCTACACACTGTTCCTTTAAGTCTTGTATATACTAGTACTTGTAATATGGTTCCCTATTTGTAAAGAGAAGGCACAGCAAGAGGCAACGGTTTTATTTTCATACACATTGACAAACGTCGTACAGGAGGGTGTTAGGGTCTAAATCATGGATATAACAGTTTTATAAAGCTGTTTTATATCTATGGTCTAAATCATACGTCCTCAACATCACAGACAAGTCAGGAGAACAGTGAATACAGAGGAGACATGAGGAGCAACAGCATTTGATACCGACAACCTCCAACTCTGTGCCAACACAACACCAGCGTGAGCATCTAGCTCTCAAATAGCCATCCATGAGCACATCTGGAGAAATCCATTCTCTATAACAAAACAAAATGGTAAAAAGCAAAAGGTGTACAGTAGCGTTGTATGGAAGACAATACTTTCTTCAACACGTGAAATCGGAACAAACCATCAAAAACATAGAAACAAACAATTGTGCATTGGCTTATTAAGTATATTTCACCTGAGCAAAAGGCTCAATCGGTATAGAAATACACTAATTTCCTCTTAAGCATCACTTTGAAATTTACTCAGAGAGCACAAAAAGGTGCATGTGTTCAAATCACAAGTTTTTACAGGGAAATACCACCGTAATTTATAGACAAACATCAAGACCATACTGGTGTTTTTGCCAATTTACTAAGAATGCACATATTTTACATTACTGCTGGCAATTTTTTTTTTTTTTTTTTAGTGCCCATGTCCTATCTTCTAAGCTAGGGATGCACCGATACTAGAATCAGGTCCGATACTGTGCTCATATACTAGTACTCGTAAAACTACTCCAAAACAACTGCACCTGATATCACTTTACGGCAACGTGATGTTGACTGACAAGATTAGTGACTTGCATGCAGGAGTTGAAGCGCCTAAGTCTGCAATCACACCAGATCCGATGGTGCGGCAAAAACGCCAATCCTCCCATTAATTGTGAATGTGGGTAGTGCGTCTGGGCTGCGGCGGTGGGGGTCGCATGGAGTGCCAAAAAAAAAAGACGTAGCGGAAAAGTTGAAACGGAATCAGTCAAGATTTCCACCAGTATTGCAAGCCTGCTGTAACGTTTGCCCCGAAACTAACAACAACTCCGGCTCAGGCACACTTAAGGTGTGCTGACCTTTAAGGTGGACCAGTTATTCTCCTTTAAATGACAAGCCACTCCTCTGAGTTTTGATCAGGTTTTTTTTAATTTTTAATATTTAAACGGTTAATCATTAACATCCTTACTGCAAACTATGTTCTGTTTGTATAGGGAAAACACAAAGTTGAATGTTAAAATGTCAGTTGTATATAGTTGTAGTCATGTTGTATATGTAATTTGTTACAGTCAGAAAGTGAGGAACATCTGATGAAAATAAAACATGTTTTCAAAGTCATTGTAAGAACTATAATGGTATTATTAAGTACTCATATCAGTACTCTATATCGGCAAGTACCCAAATGTAAATACTTTTACTTGGTCTGAAAAAAGTGGCATCGGTGCATCCCTATTCCAAGCAGCCAAACCGATTTTCCTTTCACTTTACTACAGTACAAAAAACAACTCAAGTAGCCCACCATATTGAATTCTGTCAAAGTTGTTATTGTAAAGTGATGCACTTAAAGCATGGATCAGTTCAAAGACCACTTATCTGGTACATTCAAGCGCTGGTGTAACACTTAAGTTACTCATACTGACCAAAACTCTAAATCAGAGGGGCAAAAAATGAACAAAAGCAGATTGAGAAGTTGGCTGCTGCTTGCATTTAAGAAGGTTATGGAGTGTGGATTGCTTACTCCAACAGTAGCACACAAGCAGCCTTTCAGTCACATCACCAGATAACAATATTGTAAAGTGATAAAAAGGAAAACCCAGCAGGAGGTTCACTGTTGAAGTTGATTTTCATAGAAAACTAAAACTAAGGAAAACCACTGGCTGCTTAGAAAACAGAACACATGAAGTAAATCTTTACTCTGCTTTGAAAAACAGTCGGCAGTAATGTTTAATATCAATGGTTTGTAGTTAATTGGCTACAACAATGGCAGACTTTTTTATATGCAATGTGATGTCAGTTTACACCATTCATTCATCAGCCATTCAAAATAAGCATCATATTAGAGTAGGTATGTTCAGTCTAGTGCTAGAAAGATAGAGTATATTAAAGGGTCAGTCCATCCAAATAACAACAAAATGATAACAGTAATAATGACAAAAAAAATCCCAATTACTACAATATATGTTAACCATGCACTACAGGTGTAATACAATGGAAGTGAATGGAATTCAAATCTTTTAAATACTCGCCTTTCCAGAAATAATGAAAGTTAAGTTACTCAGGAGAATCTGCAGACCTTGTTGTGAACATTGTACAGTTTTTTAAATATCAATTTTCAATTCTTTGAGCCCAACATTTCACTTTTTCATAGTATATTGATACTTTGAGCACCATAAATTTAATTACATTAACCTCCATTCTACCGGGGTAACAGCAGGAACCACAGAAGCAGATTTCTCAAAACAGCAGCATTAATCCCAAAACTATCCTCTTACATACAACTAAGAGTAAGTAGGAAAATGTATTTTGTTATAATTTAGTTGAACTGAGCCCCTAATATATACTATATAAAATGAAGATCCATTCATTCTACAGAAACGTCGTGTATCACATAGGACATTTTATAAAACATTCCCGTAATGGTGCAAAAAAAGCTGCATAAAAATATAGTTTGGGCATCAATAAGCAGGAGTTTGTGTTGTTATCTATGTGGATGGAAACAACACACCCCATTAAGTGCCGAGTAGCCCTGATCATGCGGGCCAGCAAGAGCGACTGGGAAATGGTTGGTAAAGCATTAAGTACTGGAACTGGAGACGTTTTTCTCTTCTCTTTTTGCGGTTGAATTTCAGTCGTTAGATATGAGGTACCACAGTGTATGACAAAATAACTTTTTTTTAAATACAAAGCATCTTTTTTTTCAAGTTGGAAACAGCAGCAAGACGAGGAGTGGCTTGAAAATATGACTGAATGAGGTGAAAGTCACTTGTTTGCTATCTTTTCTCAACAACATTTCTCAACTTAACAAAAGAAATATTTTTACACCTTTTGATAAAAAGTTAAATAACGTTGGGTAATTCTTATTATCTAAACTTCTTTCAATGAATTAGGACACATGTAATCCTGACAGAAACAACACATGGAACATGGCATTAGCATGTATTTTTTTTAAAGCACTGGGAAGAAGTGCACCTGCCTTCAAGTCACTATCACACCCACCTCACCCTCTCTGACACTCTTTAGTCGTCCGTGGTGATGTTGCGGAACAAGTAGGCCATGGACTCTCCGTTGTGGATGCGGCGGATGGCCTCGGCCAAGATCATGCTGACATCCACAGTCTTGATTTTGGGACACTGTAGCTTCTGCACTTCATGGGGGACGGTGTTGGTCACCACCACCTGAGGGTCGAATAATCACACAGATCGTGCTTAGACTTTTCCACTTCCCCCCTCTTTTTCATAGACCCGTTTTTGTCTTTTTTAGGGAGGTACAGAGGGTCTTTAGGGGGAGACAGTAGATGTCATAGAAATATTCAAACACACCATTTTAGAATAGGCGAAAATAACACATTTATACTGCATTCAAATAACATGTTTTTTGCCCCAAACTGCATGTGATTATCATAAAGTGGGCATGTCTGTAAAGGGGAGACTCGTGGGCACCAATAGAACCCATTTTCATTCACATATCTTGAGGTCAAAGGTCAAGGGACCCCTTTAAAATCGCCATGCCAGTTTTTCTTCGCCAAAATTTAGCGGAACTTCGTAGCATTATTTAGCATTCTTCTCGACAAGCTCTAAAACTGAGCCTGCTACAGCCTCAGTAAAAAAATAATGTCGGCCGAGGGCGCCGGTACCCTCAAGGACTGGAAAAGATGAGACAGTTTCCATTTAAATTAAAAAGCAGTTTCTTGTCAGGCTGACTTCCTGAAAAGCTTACGTGTCACTGATGACAGTCACACTTTAAACTACATCTGTGTACTCATTTGTTTTGGCTCACCTGTGAGCTCTAAGTGGCTACTGCTGCTCATGGCTTTCAAAATTGAAATCTGAGACGGCTTAAAAACTGATGGGAGGTGAAATTTTACACCTTTTCAATCCAGCGAGTTCCAATTTACCCATCTGACTCAGAACTCAAAAAGTTGAGTGCAACTATTGTTTTCTGAACCCTGGATAGTTAGGAGGAACTGAAAATTGAAACATGATCGTCTACAGAAATAGAAATACAACTGCAATATAATGCTCATTTCCTTGTTCTAGTTAGAGCTCATCTCATGCCACAACAATTCAGCTGAAATTCCTTGCATTAGGAGGAAGTATCGTCTTTTACATTGTGTTTATAAAGAATAGATGAGAGCTACAGGAGCACATTTTCTGCTGGTTTCAAATTAACTCCTTCCATTTGGCCTTTTCTTCTCCCCTTGGTAATTCTTTAGCTTCCTTTCTTGTTGATATTCTACTTTTAAAACTTAAATGCATATTACTGAAAACAACACTTTTAGGTGTCCTCACCTCATCAATGGCGGATTCCTCGATGAGGCGTGGAGCATCAGCAGACAGTAAGCCGTGTGTGGCCATGATATAAATCTTATAGGCTCCTCTCTCTTTCAGGATCTCAGCAGCTGCAACAAAGTCTCCGACATCATCTATAATGTCATCCTGGAAGAAGAAAGAGAAAAGAAAAATACTACCTGTAACCAAGACTCGACAATTACATCCCCGTCTCTTTGTCTTTGGTAATTTCTTTGTCATGGTGTCTCTGATCAGTTGGTTGCTCTTACAGTATCATAGAGCAGCTTAGCATAATGGCAGGAACATATGAACAATGCTATTGTGGGATAACAAGAAATGGCAAAACATCAAGTCAGTGAATTGACTCAATAGTGTCCGTTATACAGGCTAACATTAGCCACCTTAAGCTACTGGTCATACCAGACCACGTTAGGCTATAGCAGCATAACCCCTGTGTTCACTGAATTGAGCATATGTATGTTTTATTGCTTATGAATTAAAGTTTTATATGTAAGAAGAAGAAAGTGTTATTACTTCTTTAAACAATTACAAATTCTCACTTTAAGGTGTGTAAATGTAACTCAAAAGGCATGAATAGTTAAAGGGATAGTTCGGGTGTTTTGAGATGTGTATGAGGTACTTATCCATAGTCAGTGTATTACCTACAGTAGATGACGGTCGGCACACCCTTACTGCACAAAACCAAAGCAATGTACTGCTGTGGACGGGGGCTGGCAGCAAAACATATTTTTAGCTACCTAATAAAATCAATATCAGTTTAAGTGTAGTGTATATTTAGAATAGTTTCGCTGGTTTACCTTGCCTTGAGACAGCTATACAGTCTATGTTTCTAACAGGGAACTGAAGCCGTTATCTATGCTCTTGCCAAAGCAACCAGACTCCATTGAAAAAGCCTGTAATTTAACCAGCCAGCAACCAGTGTTCTGCAAGGTAAAATTACAGGTTTTTTCAATGGAGTCTGGTGGCTTTAGCGAGAGCATAGAGAGCACAGCTTTGTCTGTCGGAAAGGGCTGTCTGACTGCAAGATAAAGCGGTGAAAATATTCTAAATGTAGCTTACACAAACGGATATTGATTTTTTTTAGTTGAACCTTTCTTTTAGGTGGCTAAAATACGTTTTGCTGCCGGCCTTGTCCACAGCAGTACATTGCTTTGCTTCCGTGCAGTAGCTCTTGTCTGCTTCTCCAAACTGGGGGCGTGCCGACCCTCATCTACTGTAGGTAATACATTGACTATGAATAAGTACCTCATACAACCTCACTTTAAAAAACACCCAAACTATCTCTTTAAGTTCACATTTGTCCCAAGTTATAAATGTATTTGTAAAACCATACCGAAGGTGATAACAGACATTTATAGTGGCAGTAAATTAATTAATTTACTACTAGTGGTGCAAACCACTAGAGATGCTTCAAAACACTATAAATGAGAACTATGAAAGAGTTATAATCACCAGATGGCAGAGAAACTGACAATGACAGAAAGTGAATTCACACAGCATCTTACCACAATGATGGCAATTCTCCCTCCCACGTCTCCGACTACAGTTATGGGAGGTTTCTCCTTGGCCATCATCACTGAAAAGGAAAGCAGAACTTGTTACCTGCGAGAGCACTTCAGGGAGGTTATGTGTTTTGTATTTCATCAAATGGAAAATAAATCTCAGTAGATTGGGTAAAATGGGTTGAGAAAATGTTTTGCAATTTCGGCAAATCTGCACCCCGAATTATGGGGTCGTTATTGGATGATGGGAATGATTTGTTGAGTAATCCAATGCTGTAATAAATTTAAAATGGCAATCAAAAGTTTAAATGTTTCCCCCCATTGTACCCCACCTAAGAGATTAAAACTGAAATGCCAAACTTAGTACAGCACATGCCATGCAAAATCAAATGACAGGGTTTTCTGCCCAGGATACCCAATCAGAAGGCAACATACAACTGCCTGGACACACACAACCTCAGGCCTTGGCTGTGGCAGGCATATGGCAGCAGTCTGCATATGAACCAATATGCAACCAGACAGTCTAATTTCACACAGGACAACAGTGGCTGACAAGCACTGATGAGGGTTTCTTCATACACACTTGTGCCAATGTTCAGGGGGTCAGTCCTCAGTCGAACATCACAGCTGCCAGCGACTACTTTTACATGCACACAATAATCTGACTGCATCTCACAATGCCAATCACAGGAGATGCAGCAGCTGCTGAACCAATATCACGCGACAAACAATATACAGTATTACTTAATTGTTCATATCTGCGCAGCTTCATTTGTCATTATGAGTACTTCATTGCCAGGTTGCTGTCCACCATCACAATACGGGGTCGATACATCGATTAATGCAATCCTACTCCAAGTATGCACCCCCCAAAATGACTTTGCTTTTGACAAGCTGTAAACATTCTGTTGTCATGTAATTTCAGTTGCTAAAATAATACCATGCAACTTTTAAATTTGCTAGAGGTATATACACTGTCACAACAAATACAAAAAATTAAATAGAAGCATTAGAACATAACATGTTGGAGACAACATGAATATGCTCTCCCTTGTGACAGATTTAAAGGGATAGTTCAGGTGTTTTGAAGTGGTGTTGCATGAGGTACTTTTCCATAGCCAGTGTATTACCTAAAGTAGATGACGGTCGGCACGCCCCCAGTTTGGAGAAGCAGACGAGAGTTACTGCACAGAAGCAAAGCGATGTACTGCTGTGGACGGGGCCGGCAGCAAAACTTATTTTAGCCACCTAAAAGAAAGGGTCAACTAAAAAAATCAATATCAGTTTATGTGTACGTTATATTTAGAATATTTTTGCTGGTTTACCTTGCCGTCAGACAGCTATACAGTCTATGTTTTCCGACAGGGAACTGAAGCCGTTGTAGCCATCTATGCTCTTGCCAAAGCAACCAGACTCCATTAAGAAATGAAAAATCTTTTGACCTCGTAGAACACAAGAGTTGCTGGTCTACCGCTGCCTCGATCAGTTTGTGTTAACTTTTGTTAGTTCGGATTCACCAAAGTCACAAAATAGCACAAACAAACTAACTGATCAGGGCAGCAGTAGACCAGCAACTCCCTTGTTCTGTGAGGTAAAATTTAGGGTTTTTTCAATAGAGTCTGGTGGATTTGACGAGAGCATAGATGGATACAACGGCTTCAGTTCCCTGTCTGACGGCAAGGTAAAGAATTGAAAATATAAATATAGCAGATATATTATAAAAAAAACTACTATATAATACAATGTTATTATAGTATATAGTATATATTATAATAATATATAATATATTCTAAATATAGCGTACACTTAAACTGATATTGATTTTTTTAGATGAGCCTTTCTTTTAGGTGTCTAAAATACATTTTGCTGCCGGCCCCGTCCACAGCAGTACATTGATTTGGTTCCGTGCGGTAACTCCTGTCTGTTTCTCAAAGCTGGGGGCGTGCTGACCATCACCTACTGTAGGTATTACAGACTGTGGATAAGTTCCTCATATAACTCCACTTCAAAACACCCAAACTACCCCTTCAATAATATGATATATGTGTGTAACTTACAACTAAAATAAATTGATCTACACACCATGTTGTGAATTGAAATTAGACTGGGATTAGATTCAATGTAGCAGATTTAACCACCCCTTAAATATAATTTTGGATAAATATTGTAATTTTGTTTTTTAAAGCAGCTGCCTTTCAAGTATTGTTGTGCATGTAAATGTAGTTCTTCACAAGGTATCAGGAAACAATCAACCGGTGAACAATCAGCCAGCCAAGCCGATTGTGAAGGAAAAAGTATAAAGAAGCGGAGACAGAAGGAGCATGCCTTGCAGAACACTTTTGCTGAATACCGTGAGTCCCACAGCATCAGAAAACCTGTCAGTGTCACATTCAGACTTTTATCACTATTAACCAAAAAACAGCAAAAAGCCATGTTGTTAGCAGTACACACACTTCTCAAAAATATGATTTTACAGCTTGCTGAGATACTGCAACAAGCTACCTGAGAAATGTTTGGTCAAATATCTTGAAATTAATTTAAGAGAAAATAATATTCATCAACATTATCCTGATAGATATGAATCTGAATAGCTTAAATGATTTCATCAGGTTGACATTGCATTCCAGAAACTTCTACCACAGAGATAAAAGTGAAAGACTACACTAAAACTAGATAAAATACGTTCTGGTATTATGACTGAGGTAGCTAACTAAAACTTAAATTCGGCTTTAATTTAATGCTTAAATATTCCAACAATCCCATTCGTAATGTTTCTTCTTCCCACCATTAGATGTTAGGTTTCAAAACAGCATGCTTTGTTGTTATCATCACATGCAGTTATGACCAAATGTTAATCAGGTTTTTAAGAGCGGGTTTAATATGGGTGCACCATGTGTTGATTGGCAAGATGAGTCCTGATATTTAAATAAAACAAAAACAAATGTTTAGCATGGTTCTGGTTTGATTTATGGATTTCAAAATAAAATCAGAACACAACAAAACAAAGAGGAGTTTGGCCATCTTGTAGAACAACGGTCTGGAATCTTAGAAAAGGTGCAGTCTCAAGTCAAACATGCCATGCAAATAGCATATAGTACAGAGCACACTGTACAGTAGCTGATTGAAAAGGTTTTGTCAACTGTGCACTATCAATCAGTTGCATTTTTTTTCACAAACTCCCCCTCCAGAATCCAGACTGTATTTTCACAAGATGCAACACAAACCCTTTTGTCTACACATGCACCAATTGAGGAACCATTTGAAGAGGAATCATTTCATAGTCAGATGTAAGTTATATGTTTACGGTCGTACTTGGGAGCTCTATGCCAGGGAACGGAGCTTGTTGTTTGCCTGCTATTACCAACAAATAAACACCACGTTAACACAAATGCACAAATATTTGACATGACAAACACATGATGCCAAGACTTGGAAAATCCTCTCGGTAGCTTGACAGAAATTTGAAATATTTCACAGCAACAATCAGACTGTTAAAAGTGAAAAAGTCTTCTTATGGTTGAAGCAATTTCTAAGCAGCGTATTGTTCCAAAGGAGGATTTTTTAAGTCAAGGGTGAGAATAGAAACACAAGTAAGAATAGAAATATTTTTACTAAATAATAAAGTTGACGCAAATACGTCGGAGTCATTTGCCAATGACACAATCATTTGATATTTTCTCAGACTGAACCACTGAAAAGGCCTTACCAGGAATTAACACTGCAAATATGTTGAAAACTATATGCCAGAGTCACCAAATAGAAATATTTTAAAATCAAGGTATGCGCCAAGAAATAGGCAGCGACTATGATTCTATGATTATTAAGCATGTCACTCTTTGTAAGTTAGGAGTTGCAGCTTGCGGAGGATGCAGCATGAGTAGATGTAGTGTATCTGAGGAATTAAACATGCAGTGACACAGAAAATCAATTTCTTGGAGTATGGTTGATGGCATGAGTGAGAAACAGCAGAATCATCAGCTCGAAACAGGTTAGCACAAATAGGAGCTGTGTCGGGTTGTCGGCAGGATATATATTATGAATGCAGTGAAGGGTTGTAGCACTGAGGAGTTAAACTTGTAAGAAATTCCTTGTGAATTTGACCATGGTGTGACAAAATAAAAAGGATTTTAACTGTGAGAAACAATAAACAGGGATATGTTAAATCTATAAAGGGTTAGACCTACTAATCTGCAAAGAAAACCTGCAAAGAAATATCAACAGCGCTCTACAAAAATGGGTGTTCTTACAAGGAAGCTCCAGTCCTGTGTGTCCTGTGGTGTTGCGTACACACGGTGGGGAGTGCCTTCCGTCAGCCATGTCGGACTCTGAACACTGAGCCTCGCCGTGAATCACAGCCAGTCCCAAACGCAGGCGTTCTGCATAGGACTGAGCCCTAGAGAAAATAGAGAAGACATGTTTATGTACACATATTTAGTGACATACATTGCAAATTACTTATTATGAAAAAACATTAGTATGATTGAATAGTTGACAACAATGTGTAGCGCAGTTGAAATGTGTTTTTGTCCATCAGTTACCTCTTAGCTGCTGATGGGGACTTTGCCACAATGATGGCATTTCTGTAATCAGGAATCTGACAGGAGGAAGGAAAACAGATGTTAATGTTTATAGCGAATTGATTTGGTTAATAGGTGACATAACCAACGCCTATACTTAAACACACACAGTAGACAATGGAATGGGATCATCACCTCTTCCTGGATGTACTGAATCAAGAAAGGGGAGGCACGCAAGTTGTCCACTGGGAAGCTGAAGAAGCCCTGGATCTCCTTCTGATGCAAGTCCATGGTGATGATGTGTGTTATTCCTTTGGGGTAAAAGACAGATTAATGACATGGTCTTCTTCCCCATCAACACATCCTGTATTTCACTGTCAACAGTTAGATTTTTTTGTGTGGACATGAAATTAAATCCCTGCAAACACAACACCACTGATGGCGAGGGACAAAGAGACTAGACACACAAATCACAGGTTGAGATTGATTTTGTTCTCTTTACCTGCTTTCGCTAACATCGAAGCTAACAACTTGCTCACTATCGAGCCCCTCTTTCTCATCTTGCACTGTTTGCTGTAGGGAAAGTAAGGAATGACTCCGATGATGTTCTTTGCGCAAGACGTCTTGAGGGCGTAGGCCATAACCAGCAGCTCCATGATGGCTGTGTTGACATCTCTGGTTTCATAAACAAAAAAAAGAACAAAAAAGGACATGTAAACTTTAGCTAGTGATAATCATAAAAACTGTGATTTGTGCAGACATTAAACTCACCGCGGTATAGTCTGGATGATGAAGATAGTTTGTCCACGAACTGATTCTTTCACATCCACTCTAGTTTCTATCGTGAGGGAAAAAATGAGGATGCCATCAGTTAATCTATCAAAGCTGTATCATAGACTCTACTGTACCGCGCTGTATACAGATGAATGACAATAAAGTCATAGAAGAACGAAATAGGCCCTTTTCACAGCAGCCATTTTGACATGTCATTGCAGGGTAAACACAGGTGTAATTAATAACATTAATTATGGTGCTGTTCCATTTAGGTGGGCCAGGGCCCTGGTATAGTGCATGCTGGCTCACTGGAATGGCTGTGACACACTAAATAGAATGGGACCATAATTAATTTCATCAATTACACCTGTGTTTACCCTGCAATTACATATCTAAATGGCTGCTGTGAAAAGGGCGCCTAAGAAAAAGAAGGAATGATGCAACGTTCCGACTACACACAAGGTGCAAACAAAATAAGATACAAAATAATGTGCAAACATGTCGTACAATGCTCAAGAAAACTATACAAGAGTTAAAAAAACAGAAAGGAATAACTGTAAATAAGTGTAAATTTGTGCAAAAGCAGCAGCAGTAGCATTTTCTGGGTTGCTGAGGATATTTATGCAAACAAGATATGTATGTTGTCAGACAGGTTATGGTAACCAGTAAAGTGAGGTAGGCTACGAAGTGACTAGTACGGGTGTGTGTTTGTCTGTAGAAGGGATGCTGGGGGGTATTTTGCATTTTATGTTGAGCTTGGTGGCAGCTGGGTGTTCAGCTGTTTAGTTCAGTGCTTTATCAAAGCTCTTTATTTTTATATATATATCAACTTCTGCCCTCTAAGAGGCGATTCAGAGTCCCTACATTTAACCGCATCAGGCTAAAGAACGCTTTTGTCCATCAGTCCATCTTGTTGCTAAATAATAATTAATGTGCTGTTAAAGACATGTAAATCCAGAGGACAGATGGTAATTCTGTAATGGGTTATGTATGAATAATTGTGATGTGGTCTGTTTTTTGTCTGATGGGTCTTACTTGTCTGTCTGTCTATGGTAACAGTATGTCTATTGTATGTGTACTTTTTCTCAAACTGAGCTGGATGCAAAATTAATTTCAGTGCAAACTGTCAATGAAGTTGTATCGTATCTTCACATTTCATTTTGCTGTAAACGATGATGATAAGTGATGCTTCCCAAACCCACCTCTGGTTACTAAGCACTTGTAAATAGAGATGCAAGGCACACAGTTAACTCAAAGTAGTGTAGTGTAATGTTTTCAAGGGTAGCCAGATAAATACCTCACATGTTCATTTAGAATAAAACTCCTGACTTTCCAGTTTAATATAACTGCTTGGTATGGCAACTTGAGTGGCAAAAGAACAAAAGCAGGCTTTCCAAAATTGTTAAGATTGCAGGGAAGGTGGTTGGCAAGCCACAAAGACAGCTCTGTGACATATTTGATAGAGCGGTACTCAGGAAGGCCAGACAGATATCTGTAGACGCTTCACACCCACTAAACTCTGAGTTTGAGCTGCTATCGTCTGGCCGTCGATTCAGGGCCCCCGAGGGCGAGCCGGAACATATATAAGAGGTCTTTTATTCCCCATGCCACACAGGTACTGAATGCAAAATGACTGCACTAGGTAAGTATTAACTAAGTATTTTGAAAAGTGTAACTTATCCCCATCTGTTGCTGCTGTTTCCTGCCCATTTGCACAATTGTACGTTTGTTGTTGTATGTTTTGTAACAGTACAGAATGTTTTGCCGACTGTGTGTTTTCAATGTTTGAATATTATGTAATGTTTGAATTTATCTTTTATGTACTAGAGAAGCCAAAGACAAATTTCCACTAAGGTGGACAATAAAGTCAAAGTAAAGGAAAGTAAAGCAGTAATTATCAGTCCCCCTTTTGTTGGTAACACTAATATGTTTTCCTTTAAAGCCATCATATTGTCCTCACCTCTGTTAGATTCCTGAAAGACCACAGACTTCCCCAGTTCAACTCCCAGCCGCCTGTGAAACAACAAGAGCAACTCATTTACAGCTTGAATGTCACGTTAACATGAGACATTTAGCACATCATTCATTCATTCATTCATACATGCCCAGACAGACTGCTGCCATGACAACAGCTGTTCTACCACATTAGCTAAAGTCAGAGGACAGATGTCAGAAATGCTCCTTTGTGTTTATTAACTCACTCTGTTATCTTCTTGGCCAGTTCTGTGCATGCTACGGAGGAGTTAGCGGAAAACACACGATAACCACTTTTAGCGACATTCATTGTGTCACTGCTGGTGGTTTATTTCACACAGACAGACACGGACACCGACAGACAGCAGCTCCGTTTATCAACCGACCACCGCGTTTTGTTTCCGATGTTCTTCTTGTGACGTCGACGTTAGCTAACTGGCTAACTAGCTGCCGAACACTAGCCTGCTAAGTGAAGCTAATTACACGAAACGACCTTCAGTGCCCTACATTAAACGCAGCTACAGCACAGCTACAAAACAAATATTAATTACTGTCTTTATTCTACTCATTCGTCCGACTGTTTGTTGACAAAAAGCGGCTGATAGCTGTCACTGTGGTAGCACTGTAGGCTAGCAACTGTCTTCTGTCTGGGACTACGGAACGCCCTGAGGGTCAAATAGCAGCAGCTTCGCTTTGCGGAATACACGTGTGGGTTGAGAGTGACAGTCCCTATAGGTCAGGGGTCAGCAACCTGCGGCTCCGGAGCCACATGCGGCTCTTTAGCTCCTCTCCAGTGGCTCCCTGTAGATTTTTAAAAATGGAAATTAATAACTGTCCTTTGTTTACATTTTTATTTTTATTTATCATTGTTGTAGGTCTATGGTTCGATGGTACAACAGAGTATAAGGGCCACATTGAGGAAAAAAAATAAATCTGAGATTTCAAGAATAAAGTCATAATATTATGAAAATAAAGTCAGAAGTTTAAGAGAAAAAAAGTAGTAATATTATGAGAATAAAGTCATAATATTATAAAGTAGTAATTTTACGTGTTATTTCCTTTTTTTCCTCGTAAAGTTATGACTTTATTCTCGTAATATTACGACTTTTTTTTTTCATAAAGTTATGACTCTATTCTCGTAATATTACGACTTTTTTCTCGTAATATCGTGACTTTATTCTGGAAATCTCAGAAATTTTTTCCCTCAATGTGACCCTCATACTCCGTAGTACATTTGCTCTTTGGCCCTCACTGCATTAGACTTATATACTATATACTTAGACTTTAAACTATGTTACCTTCATCACAATGATCAAATGTTTTGCGGCTCCAGACAGATTTTTTTTATTTTTTTTTGCCTAAAACGGCTCTTTTGATAGTGAAGGTTGCTGACCCCTGCCCTAGACCTATATGATTTCCCTGTCCTTTTGCAGTAAGGTCTAATGATTTCTTGGCTTTTTAGAAAACTTAGGCTTAAGATATAATACTAAATTTACAAAAGTTATCTTGATTACACATCCTGTGCTTGATATCTTTTTTAAATCCAAACTGATAACTGGCTAATTCACAAAGTTGTGCCAGTGTGACTGAAAGATGTGAGTGTAACTAGTCCTAAAAACACTTACATTTTGAGGAGCACACTTTTTTGTATATTATTTTTATTGAAAAACTTTGATGACAACATATAAACCAAACAAAAATCAAAACCCATAACCCAACCTAAAAATGTACAACACCTACACTGGCACACTCACACACACACACACACTTACACCCGGAGAGGAGTGGTACAAATAACTATGCGAAAATGATCTAAACCGCGTGTCAAGGACAAAAAAAGCATACATATCATTACATACAGTATCATCCACATGTGATGGTTAAATGCAAGCCGTCCTTAATGGGAGTATTCACAGAGAAAAGGAAAAAAAACAATCAATATATGAATACAAATGATGTCAAACTGAGTCCAAATGTTAAAGAAAGGGCCCCCAAGATTCTTCCCATATATGTTGACATTTTAAATTATTAGTTCACAATTTCTCCATGTAGATAACTGAAACCAGTTCATGCAACCAGTTTTTGAAGCACGGTGGAGTTGGTGTCTTCCAGTCTTTGAGATTAGTTTATATTTGCTAATACCATGCCCATCAATAGAGCTGTTTGAATGTGTGAAGGGAGAATTGAGGAGTCCTCTGAGGATCCAAAAAGAGCCAGGTCTCTGTCAGGAGAGAGAGTCCTTTGATAAACCCCAGAAAAAAAATAATAAATTAATAAATGAATGGACAGTCCCAAAATAAATGCAGCAATGTACCATCATTTGATCTACATTTATCACAGATTGGAGATACAGAGGGGTAAAATGTATTTTAAAATGTATTATTATTATTATTTTAAAAAAACGTGCATTGACTCGATAAATGGTGTTTATGTGATATAATATAATATTTTTTTACACCCTATAATTAGGCTGATCTTACCGTTTATCTCAATCGCTTTGGCTCATTTTTCGAAACAGTCTTAACATTCTCTAAACTGCAAGTGCAATTGTCACAACTCTATTGCATGTTTGCAAAAGGTAGTATACATTTCTTTCATGCTTCAAAACCTGTTTTTCCACCATGGCAGTCAACTCTTGAAAGGTTTCTTATACACATTCTCTGTTTTGTTCTACTTTTTGTTGACTGCTTACTGTACTATACAAGAATGTCAGTTTTGTCAAGCTGAATTGCAGTTGTGTATCACACTGAGCTTTTACAGTAAGATTCCCATTTCAACAGTAGGTCAAAGTTCATTACTGTAGTAGATACACAGAAAAAGGATATGCACATTTGCATGTATACAGTAAATGTATTTGTGTAGCAATGTGTAGTCACCAGAAATTTCCCTTTTGATCTTTCATGTAAAGTCATATACAGTGAACAGAAATTTTGCCACCAAATCTATGCCAAAAAACAATAACAACCCTGAAACAATGAAAAAAACTGCAGTAGTTTAGTTCAAAAACAACAAATTGTACCTCCTCGTCATTGATATTTATGGAATATACATGTATGTCTGACAGATTTTGATAATTGAACGGATCATTTTGCATGTGATGGCTCAAACGATGAAAGAATGTGTAGAAGTTGTGAAGAGGATGACAATTTCACTGAGAATCAACTCATCAGTTTTGATCATTATTGTACTTACTCTTTTGCACATGCGCCAAAATACATACAATGTGCTTGAATGAATGATAAATTCTAATCTGTCGTGAACAACAAACTACTTGGTTAGAGATTTGAACTTAATTTTCTGAAAAAAAAAAAATAATTCTCATTCAAGAATTGAGCCAAAGCGAATGAGAAAAACTGTAATTAGGCAGATAGATGAATGATGACATTTTAAGTGTCAGTGAATAGTTGTGATCAAATCAAAACCTGTTGTTTACATTATTTTTGGCATCATTGGGCAAAAAGTCCATAATAACCTTTCAGCATATTGTAATTCAAGTGTTCTGAGAGAAAACTAGACTTCTGCACCTCCTCATGGCTCTGTTTTCAGGCTTTAAAATATCTAGCCCGTGACGGATGACTTTGGCCAATCACAGGTCATTTCAGAGAGAGAGCGTTCCTATTGAGCGTTCCTATTGGCTGTGCTCCGGCTGGTGGGCGGTGCTTGGTATTTCCTCAACTGATCTCAACATGGCTGCCGGGTCACAAACTTTCTCATTTTACAGCTAAACAGTACACTACAAGATGTTTCTGAAAACATTTGAGGGGAGAAAGAGGCATTTTACTGTAACAAAATATTGATTCATATTTGATCAGCGCTGCCTAGTTTGACTGTTTGATCGGAGTTTGCAAGTGATTGACAGCTGCTCAGAGACGGCAGGCTCCAGCTCGGCTCTGATTGGTTGTTTTCCTCCGGTCTGTGAAATCTTGCAGATGCCATTAGGAGGACACCGGAGGACACAGAAGCATATGATTTCTTTCAGATTACCTGTCTTATGCACTACTGTCAGGATATAGTGACCGTTTTATAAAAGTAACTTTTTTTAATCATGATTGCTCCATTTCTACCCACTGCAGCATTAATTATTGCCTTTTTCTATAAATAATTGACAGAAGCTCATGTCAAATATTGCATTTCTGACAGCACATGAAAAAGCAGTATTACTCCAACTATCCACTAGGTGTCATCACCCATCAGCCGTGGATCTACTGAGTAGAGTTATGTCTTTGGATGTAACATAATGAGATAAAGATGAGATCTTTGTTTTTCTGTGGAGAGTGGGTTAAAGGTGTCACATTCATATGAAGAACTAGTTTAGTGTGGGTGCAGACAGTGGAAATAATTATAAAGCATTACAAAAAATGTATCTGAGTTCCTCTGTAGAAACATAAACCAGTACGAGCAGAGCGTGTTGATCTACAATCATTGACCAAGTCAACCCTAATCTGACCTTAACTATCTGATCGTAGACCAGCCAGTTTGGTAGTCATAAACTTGTGCAGTGAGAAACTAATATGAATGAACACTAATCTTATTGTTAAAATTGGGAGTGTCTGAGGTATTTGAGGCACCGCCGGAAATATGAGATGTGTCTACCGTAAGCACATTTTTTTCTACTAACTTGATTGGTAATGGTATGCTCTCAGGGACTCTGTGAATGTTTAACATGGGTGCGAACATTATTGGCACCTTGGACCTCCACAGTCAGGCAGTAAATATCACCTCAATCTGAGCTTTTGTTATAATATCTGATGTCTTTTCACTGCTCCTGTGTTTGCTCTCCTTTGCCACAGATTCCTGGCTAATTGGCCCCCGTTCGCCCGGCCCATGCAGCGTGAAACTTGAACATTCTCAAGTCTTCAGCCGTGACAAGCGAGATATGAATTCCCACTGATAACCCCTGCCACAACAAAGCTGGAAAATGTATTGAAAAAGTGCAGTGAGAGCTGTGTGGCTCTCTCGAGGGTGTGTGTGTGCACAAAATGAAAAAGGGTAAAGTAATGAAAAATGGACTGAAAACACGCTCGTATAATCTGTATCTTGTCAGAAGCACAGAACAAATTAAAATGAATAGACGCATGCCCTATTTCTGATGGACGTCACACTGTTTAATTTTGTGTTTCTACATTTACGTCGGCAGGGCTTTGCGAGAAATTCAATATCACAGGTTAATCTCCTGGATAGTCTGGAATGGTGACGACGGAGGTAAAAGGTCACGGTCTGCTCCTTTTATCTTATTTCATAATGTCATGTATTACATATCTGACTCTCTTATTAAGGATGTGTCTCCTATCTCATCATGTTTTCATCAAACACCACCTACAAAGGTGAGGTGGGTAGAGGGAAAAAGGGAGAGAGAGAGAGAGTGAAGAAGAGAGAGTACAGAAGCTCCTCCTCGTCCGCTGCGTGTGTTTCTTGTATTTTTTCAGCCTGTTCTTCACTCACACTCTCGCTCAGCTGAGATTCAGAGGTGGGGAGCAAAGATTCTCTCTGGGAGAAAAAAGGGGGGAAGGGAAACAGATTTTCCTCCTCTCTCACCAAGAAAGAGACATAAAGAAGAAAAAAGGTAGAGTGTTAATTTTGAGGGAGGGGGGTTACTGTCATCAGCCCTGCCTTCTGCACATGCTCAGCTCTGCTGCACAACTGTGTTCCCAGATGGAGAGGATGCAGGGAGAGGGAGAGGGAGAGGGGGACCACCTGGAGCGACCGGGCCCGCTGACTGACAAGGAGAGGCTGATGATCCAGGACTCCTGGGCAAAAGTCTACCAGAACTGTGACGACGTCGGGGTGGCCATCCTAGTCAGGTATTTTTCCTTTTTCTTAGTTTTTTACTGTTTTATGTTTGAAATCTTTAACAGAGTTAGGAAGATATTTATATTATTCTGACAGGAAAATAATAATGGTGGCAAAGGTTATAATAAATGCTGAGTATAATTAGAAGACTGATCAGCAGGTGCATGTCATTCAAGGTAATATTAATCATCCCTGAGGGCAATTTGTTGAACAACCAGTAATACAGTCAACAAACTAATCAGCACATAAAAATTCACAGAATTTACATAACGGTTATTCAACAGGGACCAATGAATTCTTATTAGTCCTACATCTTGGTCCTGTTTTTCAAGGTAAGTGATCCAAACCAACAGATAAAAGAGAAGGTTAAAACCATAGGCTGTATATAAAGATGGACGACATGACAGCTCCCCAAAAGTGAAGCCAAAACATCTCGATCGCCCCCTGGTGGCTGGCTGCAGTATAGGTCATAAATCCCGTCCCCCTCATGTTAGCGGATGGGACATGGGCCAAACTAAAAAGTCAAAGTACATGTCAAATAAATTTTTCCCAAAGATGGTATCTGTTATTTTACATAGTTCTTATCATGCTGAATTATGTTCAAGTGTTCATTTTTCTGATAAGTTTGGTTTTAATTAGTTATTTGATGCTATAAAGACGGTGTGAGACGTCATGATTGGCAGCTGTGAGTCTCTCTCGCTGACAAGCTGCGGCCGTGCTCGGCTCGCGATTGTTTCTGGCGGGTGACCTCGATACCGCGGCTCCACCGTCCGATCACTACTGCGCAGACTCTGGCTCCAAATGACGGCAAAATCTCAAGATGGCAGCTCTCGTATCCGGGATATTTTGGCTTCACTTCTGTACAGTGAGAGGAAGTAGAGACGCGACGTCCATCTATACAGTTTATATGGTTAAAACAGATTAAATAAAGCAAAAATATAACATTCTCATAAAGGTGATGTCAACGTTAAAATTTCGGAGTTTACTTTAAAGTACATCTAATTCCTATTTTCATCCATTTTCTTCTTATTCCTTCAACTTTAATTAGTTCACCACTGATAAGGTCAAATTTGCATTTTGTCTCTTTCCCCCTCAGTGATATAAGTGCACCTGCTAGAGACATAAGGTGATGCTTTTCTGCCACAGAAAACTGCAAAGATATCTATCTAAATCAACTTCAGTCCAGAGCGTGGGATTATCCTCACTCAGAATGCAGTTGCACTCATCTTATTGACTTTACAAATTTCCAGTCAGTCCAAAGGAACTCAGTCAGTCATATTTTTTGCATGTGATATTCTCACCTCTCCTCCTTTTTCTTAATCCTGTTTATTTAGTAGAGGCAAAGGATACACATTGTAATCCATCAGTTAGACATCTTTGGCATTCAAAGGGCTCCCTCCCTCAGAGCGGTTCATGTTTTGAATGCCTGTAAAGAGGGCCGGGCAACCTGCAGCAGCATGGCTCCATCACTAGGCAGTCCGACCTTCAAAACGGCCCTGTTTTATCTGAGAGAGTTTCATCACAACATCTATCACTATAGGTGTTGCTAAATATCTTTCATCAGTCATCAGTGAACAGTTCATGGCGAGCGTGCAATCCTGTTCCTGTTATCACTCTTTAATGTTTACACTGAAACTGCTCCAAAAAAGCAGCCATCTGCAGGGAATCGGGAAATGTTGGCGTGAGAGCATTGACGGTCTTTCACGTGTGACGAGCTTCACTGCGTGACACAGCGTGCCTTTGTTATCCTTTATGATTGCAGGAGGTGAAAGTTGAGCAGGAGTTTAGCAAAAATGCAGGATGAAATATACTTGAGTAGTAACCATCAGTAAGATAATGTATTATTTTTTTCATTTCTTTGATTAGGATGTAGCTGCAGCACTCAAATCAGCATCCCGCTCCTCTTCTCTCTATGATAAACATGTTGAAACTACATTAATTTAAGCCCCTCATTTTCTTCCGCCACATTCCTTCACAAACACCCTACGACCTTCAGGAATTTGAGGAATGAGGATTTGATCGATAAGCGTGACCGTGGTAAATTTCCTTTTAGCAGTAAGAGCGGCTCACTGTCACTCTCCTGAACCTCAGCGTCAACTTGAATCCTTTAAACGAAATGCCTCTAGGGTAAAAGATCCAAATTATGTCTCTGAAATTAGAAACTTTCTCTGGATTCAGCTCCTCAGTTAGTCTTGAGGAATAGATAAGGAAGGATTAAGAGTCCAATGACCATTATAAAATACTAATGAGGCTATTTATATGCAACCACAGGTCATGCAATTACAAGGGAGAAAGATTAAACACCGCGGTTCCTCATTAGTTTGCTGTGAAACTAGGAATACTTGCCAAGGCCCTCCACCCAGAACTGAGGGATTCTGTTTCCTCCCTCCTCAAACATTTAAATTCACATGTGAAAATAATATCCAGCCATATGCTTCAAAGCTAACAGAGAAATGCATGGTTCCTTTTTGTGTTGGTTGGTGCAGAGACGGTGGGAGATGGGACATCAGGTCAGCAACCAGATGCATTGGCCCTCTTCCCAGACTGTGGGAGGGGGGAGTTTTTAGGCTCCTCTTTTCTAATTCTCTGTGATACCTCTGAGGGTCAAACACGGATATAAACCAACGATAATGTCTTTCAACTGACTACTTGTTCTCAGAAAGGGCAGGATGTGCGAAGAAATGTCAAAATGTAGACGTGAACAAAAATAAACATTATGCCAAATGAAATATAAAATGTCAGCTGTCTTTGCAGTGATAATAATTCTCAACCATGCAGGAAGGCAGCATCAGGTAGCCTGAGTAGTCATCTTCATCTCGTCGTTTCTAATTACATTTCACCCTTTGGTAGAAATTGTGAAATCATGCAGGGAGGCATGACAGGAACCACAGTACAGAACCAGTTATGACACCTAACAGGTTAGCACAGTGGTTCCAAAACCTTTTCTGCAGGGCCCCCCTTTTGCAGAGAAAAATTATTTTCAAGCCCCCCCCTGAGGCCAGTACATAACTATACATCA
>CAKAKR010068475.1:33674-49902 GCA_916700685.1 Adelosebastes latens
TGGGAACCACTGGGTTAACAAGGGGGGCAACATGTGAATCCAGAGGCCAGATTCCTAGTACAAGATATGCTTTATGCAGTGAGTTTTAAACTCAGGGGAGGATAAATAACATAACAAATAGGCATAGATAACCGGATACGTTTACGTACAATTAAAGGTGGAGTGTGTAGGATTTGGCGCAATCTAGCTGTGAGGTTGCAGATTGCAACCAACTGAAACGAAAACTTCCTGAAATTCCAATGGCTTTTTGGCCGAAAGGTGGGTGTCAACACAGTCACGATTCTATTTGATTTGTGTACATAGACACAAATTTCCCTTTTTATTTCGTGACACAACTTTCAACGACATATTTTTTGTGTTTATTCCTACGAATGTCCAGCAACACATGATGCACGTGCCAATTTCCGCTCCAGTCTTTTCAACATAAAACTACTTAGTTAGGTTTAGGAAAAGATCGTGGTTTGGGATAAAATAGCATAGTGCCGTAATTTAAGTACGGAAGTTACGATACGATACGATACGACACGATACGATATGATACGATACAATACGATACGTTACGACAAATAAATCAACTTTGACTTTGTTGCTTTGTTTGCGTTTGCTCTTTATACTTCCTGGTTCAAAATTACGTGGATTACATACTAATTGATTTCGTGACCATCACAATTTTTTTTTTAATTTTTAAATTTCGTGACTATTTCACGAACTGCTGTGCGACTGGGCTGTGGGTGTACTGTAAACCGGCAGAAAAAGAAGTGGGTATACCCCGTATACCTGCGTATACCCTCCACTACACCACTGATATACAGTATATGCTTTATTTTGCTAAAGGATTCAACCAACTTCTACCAACATACAAACACTGAGATTACATTGAAAAAGCCAAAACTGAAACAGTTTCGAAACAGAATTCCTCCCAGATACTATCAGTTAGATCCACCTTCAGGATGAACATCTGCACATTTTATCTGATGCTGCAAGACTTATTTCTACAATGTGAACTTTTAAATGATTTATAGGAGTAATTAAAGGAACAAATGTCTCTTTATGTTCACCCTATGCACTTAAAAGTAATGATGAATGTAAATCTAAGAGATCGGCATATCACCAGAGTGGTTAACATGCTTGCTCTTGCTTCTTAATGATCATTTTACGAGCCATGTAGTATGCAGAAGAATAGACAATCAAAGTGATGTACATGTTTAGACATCTATACATTCATAAATTTAACAGCTATTGTGGTTAATGACTTTTATGTCTTCCAGGCATAGGTATTCAGCGTCATGGTTTCTCTACAGCTGGATGTTTTTACTTCACTTTTTCAAATATGTGGAATACAAACCACGCATGTACCTCCTAAATAATAGTTTAAAGCAAACATTTAAAGGGAAAATATGCAGCACTCTCATGTCAGTGCTGTTATTTACTCATGGTATCTTGCCAGCTGGGAAAAAAATGAACGTGGGTTTGCAGGATAGAGCTGGTGCAGGCTGAAGGGCGATGAGATTAGCGGAGCTTCACAGCAGCTGCTCACACTCATATCTCTCATTTACTCTGGCTCTCCTTCCTTCGCAGGCTGTTTGTGAACTTCCCCTCGTCCAAGCAGTACTTCAGCCAGTTCAAGCACATCGAGGAGTCGGAGGAGCTGGAGAGGAGTGCCCAGCTTAGGAAGCATGCTCGCAGAGTCATGACCGCCCTTAATACACTGGTGGAGAGTCTTGACAACTCAGACAAGGTGGCCTCAGTGCTGAAGGTGCTGGGCAAGGCCCATGCACTGCGACACAAAGTGGAGCCTGTGTACTTTAAGGTAAACGCAAAAAGAACATGGATTTGAGGTGAGAGAGAAAGAGGGAAACACTTCAGAAAACAAACTAGGCTACGCCACAAAACATAATGATTCTCAAAACTGCCAAGCAATGCAGCCTGTTTGCACAAAAACGCATATGAATGACGCAATAATGCGCAAGGCATTTAGTGTGCAATAAGAACGCCTTTCTTGCTTTTGGCGTGTCATTTGTATGCTAGTAGTCAGTACTGACAGCAATGTAAACACATCTGCGTCAATATGCTTCGCTCAGAGCTAGTGATGTAGAATAAAAAGTGAGAAAGACCGATTATGGTGTGCTGGAGAGGAGGTGGATGAGTCCAACAAACAGGACTTTCAACCAGGAGACCGGTGTTCGAGACCGGTTTTGTAAGTTACGTTAGTGACGTTTGTCATATGTTTTTTAGTGACGTTTGTGACGTGTTTTCCGCACTTATGTTATGTTGTTTCCGTACATATTTAACTTAGTTTACATACTTATTTTAAGCCTAACCATTACGTTTTTCCTAAACCTAACTGCGGACGTTACCGTAGTTTTGTTGCGTGGCGTACAAATGACATGCAAAAAGTGCATTTTCATGACACGCAGAATGTACTTGTAATGTCGTGCTATTTATATGCCTTCCTGTGAGACCAGGTTGACCAATGAGATATAACGTGTTAATTAGTGAGCTTTAAAGGTGCTGGTAGGCAGATTTTTTGTTATGTTTCGACAGAGATAGGCTAACAGTTTCCCTCTGCTGGCTGTAACTTCATAATTATTGTACAGACATGAGAGAGTCATCAAACTCTCTGCAGCATATTTCCCAAAATGACAAACTATTCCTTTAATGGAACCTCGATGTGTCTCAAGTAGCCTACTGTGTTTTGTGTCTTGGCCAGATCCTGAGTGGTGTGATACTGGAGGTCCTGGGAGAAGAGTTTTCAGAGGTCGTGACATCCGAGGTGGCCGCGGCGTGGACCAAACTCTTGGCTACAGTCTACTGCAGCATCAGAGCCGTCTATGAGGAAGTGGGCTGGACTAAGCCAACCTCAACCGGGTGAAGCTTTTAGTCTGGGTTTATTGGACCATGAACTCCCAGAGACTTCTACTGTTTGGGCTACGGCCTCATAAGAGAGGGATGAGTTGACTGTGCTGACCTTTGACGGGAAGCAATGTATCTGGGGACAAAACTGGGGAATACGGTTTAATGTAATCTATGATAGTCGTGGGCTGATGGGACATATACGCTCTAAATAAGAACAGGTACTGTGCCCTTTTCATGGCTGACTGTGTGTGTGTGTGTGTGTGTGTGTGTGTGTGATAGAGAGAAAGTAAAAAAATCTCCTTGTTTTTTTTATACTCTTGTAAAGGACCAAACTATTTCAAGGAGAGAGCAAAGAGGAAGAAAATGAAAATGCAACCGTAACAGTGGACAAGAGGTCACATTTGACTTGGATGTGCCTTCTACCGAATGTGTATATCTAAAACAAACTGCCATGTAAATACTTCTAAATATCATGTGATGTTTCCTTTAATCAGCCCGTGTCCACTTGTGCTCACTTTATCAGATATTAAGAAGACATTTTTACATTTATAGCAGTGAATTGTGATGATTGTACATTTTTTTCATTATGACTCACCTTTGTATCTGTATTTAACACAATTTTCAAATAAAAATACAAACAAAACCCTTTGACCTTACTGCCACGATGTCGAATCCTTTTCAACTTATATCTGCTCTAATCTGATTCCCCTGCATTTCTACTCACAAACGTGTTGACATAATTAGACCTTTGCTTTCTCTCGCTTGGCCTACTGCTCCCTTATTCTCTGCTTGAGTCAGCAGTGCTAAGTATAAGCTGCTGGAAGAGCCTATTTATACCCGTATTTATCCCACAACACTCTCTCTCTCTCTTCATTATTGTAGGAACTTTATGGCCAACGGTGAATTAGTTTTATCCAGATATATGGTAATTTGATTGGTATCAGTTAAAGAGGAACTATTATGCTAATTTTAAAGTGCATACTTGTAATTTGCATTTCTACTAGAACATGTTTACATGTTTTAATGTTGAAAAAAATTTGTTATTTTTCTCATACAGGCTGTGCTGCAGCATCTCTTTTCAGCCTCTGTCTGAAACGCTCTGTTTGAGCTCCTGCCCCCCCACCCCAGAAAGCCCAGTCTGCTCTGATTGGTCAGCTTTAACTGGCCCACTGTTGTGATTGGTCAACCGAATCAAGTCCGGAATCCGCTCCAGCTCCGCTCTAACTAGCTTTGTGGTTGCAGGTATTGTGCAAATGTGTTACTTGGTGACATCAACATGTTACGCAAGTAAGGCGGGACTTAAATCAAGGTGTTTCAGCCAGTTCAGGAGCAGTGTTTCTGTGGGGGATAGTTGAGCTTTGTTTAAACTCACGCGAGACACTGTGGCGCGAGCCTTCGTAGATGCATGAGCATGTACAGCTTCACTACGGCAACCATAAACCAGGCTAAACTCCCTTTGGCGTGGACTTTGGGCTTTGTAACTTTGCAGACCTTTTACATGAACAAAAACTATATAATACACTAAAAGAAAAGGGAAAAAGCACAAAAGCGTAATAGGTCCCCTTTAATCCTCACTGTAAACTCATGTTGTGAAGTGCCACTCAAAGCCAATTTCAAAAGGCCCTCTTACAAAATGCTGCCCTTTCTTAACAAATAAAAAGACAATATTGAGGTTGATTGTGTTGACGACACGGTGACGTGGTGGGTTGTTTTCAGAATAGAAACACACAGCATGCTCTGTTTACCTCCTAGTCCTGCCTTGATCCGAGCTAATCCCTTGAGCTAATCTAATCTCCCCAATCATGAGTGAGGGCCAAGAGGAAAGACGGGAATAATCCGATTGTTACACGACAAACTCTCTTGCCTTTTACCATTCAAGCCTTTTGATGGGAGGAGAAGCCCCAGTGCTCTGAACCACCACTCGGTCCCAAGGCAGGAGACCCTTGGAGGGGTAGGACCATGTGTACCACCCTGACGGTCCTCACCGCCATCGCTCTCATCCTGCGCCAGAGATTCAAGAAAAGCAAAATCAAACCGTGAGTACTGACTTTTAGCAGGTCATTAGAAAATCTGTCTGTGTTTTCAATTATGAAACAGAAATAAGAGACTACTTTGGATGCAGACTATGCTTTCCAGTGCCTGACAAAGAAAATCAGATTTAAACAGCTTGAGGTTTGTGAGAAAAGCATTAACTAAATACACATAAAATGCTTCCACCCATACAACAAATATGAGCACACAGAAAGTGCATGTATGTTTCATGTGTGGGGGAGTGAGGGAGAGTTATCTGCATCATTGATTTGAAATCACTCCAGTGATTATTTTAGGGCTCGCCTTGAGCAACAGTGTGCAGATTAAGTGGCTCGATACATAACAACAGTGTATTCCAGTTTTCTTTTAATGGAGCGATGAATGGAGGGGAAAGCATCAGAGCTCTCGAGCTCATGGCTGCTAATTGACTCAAAGTGCAATCTTCTCGTCGGCCCTCCGGCCCTGCTCAGCCACTCACACAGCAATGGCAAACAAATACCAGGAGGCTACAGCAGCACCACGGAGCATGGCAACAGCTACATCTTACACAATTATGATGAGCTAATAAACAGCAAAACCTCCCTTTTCTAATGAGCTCCTTTACCAAACTGTTTCCAGATGTGTGTTCAAGAAAGCATTGTGGTTTTTAATACGGAGCATTTGATATTGAGTATACTATGTACTGTATAACAGGCAGCAAGAGGCCATTGAGAGAGACGTGCCATACATGAAGAGCAATGGAGCAGCAGAAACCCAAAAATGACAACAGTGAGCATCACAGGGTGAGGACACATTAACAATCAAGTCAATGAAAACAGACTGAGGAAATGTACAATACAGCCACAGGCGCCTTAAAGGGGTACTCCCGGGATTTTAGTATTGCACTTCCAAGCAGCAAAAAGGCCAAGATATCCTGACTTTAAGTGCCTCGTGTTGGTTCCAAAACTGTGGCACTCACAATTCCGTTGATGTAACTGGATAGCATGTTTCCAGAGGTGACGTGACTTGGACTTGAGTCACAAATTTGATGACTCATGACTTCACTTGGACTTGAGCCTTTTGACTTGAAAATACTACCAAGCCCAATGATTAAAAAGTACGTTATTCAAAAAGTGCACCATGAATCAATTCATTTCCCTTCATTTCCTGAATTAACTAACGTTAACGCTATTCATTCCTAGCAAGACAGCACCTAATTCCTCTGATCCACTTTGTTTGATTTAACAGCATCCATTCAAGTTGCAGGAGACAAGCATGAAGAAATAACATTACATTACTGAGCGCCAGTTGGAAAAGATTATACCAAAATATATATTTTTTCACGTACAGAAACTATGCGGTGGTGAACAAAAAATAAATTGGAGTATGCAAAAACGGCGTGTCGAATATAATAGACAGAGAATGGCATTACATTTGATGAAGAGCACATTATTTTGTTTAGGACACAAAATTAAAAGTTCAGGACTTGAGACTTGACTCTGGACTTGAATGTTAAGACTTGAGACTTACTTGTGACTTACAAAACAATGACCTGGTCCCACCTCTGCATGTTTCATTAGAGTTCCCTGTCTGGAAAACTACCAAACTCACAGTTTGTAAAACAGGCTTTTTAGTGATGCTTTTTGTTTAAGAGGGTCCAATAGTTTCCCATCATTTCTTAAAAAGGATCTGACACAGTGTTCAACTTTCAGTTAACTCCAATTAATTGTTAGAAACCTATAGGATATTTAATCAGTGCAAAGATGGTCAAGCTGAGCATGCACAATTTAAGTTATATGAAGAATAAAGTGGAAATTAATAATCTGTTTTTATCGATTTGGTTTTGAATGGAGCAGTTTCTTTAAAGAAACTCCTCAGCTGTAGCACGCTACTTCTTGCATGGGCACTGAGCATTGGCTTTGGGTGTAAAGTGTGAGGTGTCCAAAGTTGATGTAATTCCTACTGGGCCTAGGTGAAATAACCCTGGTGACGTCATCAGTGTCATTATCTCAGACTCAGATTATACAGCTGTTTTCACTAAGTCATCCTCCTGATGAAACTGATATTCATGTGTAAAATCAGTGGAGAACCTCTTTAAGAATATAAACTTTGCACTCCACGTTGAACAAAACTTATTTGAGGCTAGCAGTGTTTGTATTTTTGGCAGTATTTTAGCATCCAGGATAATGCTAAACCAGTTTTTAAATAATGTGTGTGTGTGTGTGTTTGTGTGTGTGTGCATGTGCGTGTGCGTGCGTGCGTGCATGCTTGTGTTCTTGTACAGCTATCTTTGTGAGGACCAATTTGAGTTTTAGACCTTCAGAGTGTGGACTATTTGGAAAGTGAGGACATTTTGGCCGGTCCGCACCTTCGGACAGACTGTCAAAGGCCTGTTTGAGGGTTCAAACTTGGTTTTAAGGTCCAGGTTAGAATTAGGTTTAGGTTAGGTTTAGGGTAAGGGTTGCGGTCAGCAGGCATTTAGTTGTGATGGTTAAGGTGAGGGTAAGGGGCTAGGAAATGCATTATGCAAATGCACAAAGATAGAAGTGCACGGCTGTGTGTGTGTGTGTGTGTGTGTGTGTGTGTGTGTATGTGTGCGTGTGTTTGTGTGTGTGTGTGTGTGTGTGTGTTAGGGGAGGTTTACAGAAGGGGCTCCAGACAGGGGGGGGGTAGAAAGTGGAGCAGTGGAGCATGTTACAGAGGCACAGATGCATAAAGAGCTAAGATGCCTGCCCCACATTTAGCTTTTAAGCATTCGCTGCTACACTGCTAATACTAAATGATTCAGAGGCAGAACAACTATCCATCATCTGTTTGGATGAGTTATTATTATAAGTGCATTACTTCCCCACAACCACACCGCCACTTAATGCAACTGAAAGATCTTAAAGTAATAAACCAACTGGCAATTGTTCACTGTATTGGGGTTTCCTGCAGGTCACAGGACTTTGATGTGTTATCTCTCATTTGCTATCTGAGTCATTTTTTTATGGTGGCAAGTGTATTCAGCTGAGTCAGGGTGATTTATTCTTTTATGAATGATTATTTCCCTACATCATTCATGACTTTGCATGTCGGTTTTTAATTCCCCTGTGCTCTCCCGTCCCTGCAGGCATGACCAGAGTCAAAGGGTGAACATCAGGTGAGTCGAGTTCCTATATTTTGCCTAGAATGAACCGGAAAACAAATAGAAGATGTGTATTTACGTTACAACGTTGGAAGCTACAAACCCTGACTTGTTTTGTCTTCTTTTCTCAGTGACCTCAACTGCTCTCTCTCGTTGATCAGGTTCTGATTTGTGTGCACTTGACAGCTCACGCTAAGACACTAAGACTGGGCTAGAAAAACAATGAGGCCTGTTTTGATCCTGGCTTCCCCTATGTGTCCTGCAGATGTGTGAATTGCAGCTTGGAAAATGAAGCCTAACAAATGCTTCGTATTCGTCATGAAAACTGAATTTACAATATTGTCACTTCAAAGTTGGTTATTTGATCAGGGTATAAATGGATTAAACATGTTATGTGCCTCTGCATAAAAAACAAGCAGTAATCATTTTGTTGATTTTTCTGTTTTTAAAACTGTAATGTTGTGTTAAATGTATGTATGAGAACAGGATGAGCTTTGACTGGATGTATCTTAAAGAGTAGTTTCTCTCATATCTCATCAAGTGACCTAATTTAATTTAGGCTGTGTCCGTTCTGTGAATCCTTTAAAAGGTTTATTTTGTTCTCACTGATTAAATAAAACAATGAAATGCATTTGCGTGCTTCTGAATATCAATAAAGATTGTCTCTCACATTCACTGAAAATACCTGTGTTTGATTTCCTGATGATTTATTAAAAAGGTGTACATTTTTCTTATAATAACATCAGTGCAGCATTTATTTTCCTCTTCAATGTAGGCTTCCGCCGTTTAAACTGGGCAGTTTTGTTTCTTGACAATTCCCATTTGGTTACATAAAGTTAGCAATGTCTTTTTTCCTCCAAAGAGTAAAATTAATCTTTCAAATTGCATATGAAACGTAGGCTGACATTTCAGTAAATGGTGTTGTCCTTCAAAGTATGCATCAATTCTGCCTGCACTGTTGCTTCACAATCAATTATGATTAGTAAAAACATAAAAAAAAAGTTATATTATTCAGCTATTTCTGCCTTGATCGAGTGAAAGGATGAATTTCCTGCTTTAAGGTCTTCCGTGCACTCTGGAAAAATCATGAGTCTCATGAGGATTAGTGTTATAAACTTTGTGCAACGTGCGTAGCTTACTGGTTATCACTGTGCTGATTGAGAGTGTAACATCAGGCCTAGACCTCACTGAATTAAACATAGGCTTCAGAAGATATAAATTATTCAGCTCTTTAGTTTTGTTGTACCTGATTTGCTTTGACTAATTTTCTAAGCTCTGACGCCACCTGGTGGTCAAACCGTTTGGTGGTAGATTTCACCAAATAAGCAAGCAGGTAAAGATGTCAAAGAAAAGTCTAAAACAACTTCATAATTTAAACGCAGCCCAAAACAAATACCTTTTCTGAAATGTGTTTCCTTAAAGCTGCAGTAGGTAGAAATGGAGTAAATATGATTTCAAAAGTTGTTATTATAAAATGGTCACTATATCCTGACAGTAGTGCACGAGACAGGCAATCTGAAAAAAAATCATGTGCCTCTGTGTCCTCCGGTGTCCTCCGGTGCTCCTAATGGCATCTGCAAGATGTCACAGACCGGAGGAACACAACCAATCAGACCGAGCTGGAGCCTTGCCATCTCTGAGCAGCTGTCAATCATGTGTGAACTCCGATCAAATGGTCAAACTAGGCAGCACTGATCAGATATGAATCAATATTCTGTTACTGTAATGACTATTTCTCTATTCAAATGTTTTCAAAAACATCTTGTAGCGTACTGTTAAGCTGTAAAATGAGAAAGTTTGTGACCCGGCAGCCATGTTGAGATCAGTTGAGGAAATATCAAGCACCGCCCACCAGCCGCAGCAAACTTTCTCATTTTACAGCTAAACAGTTCACTACAAGATGTTTCTGAAAACATTTGAGGCGAGAAATAGGCATTACAGTAACAGAATATTGATTCATATTTGATGAGCCTAGTTTGACCGTTTGATCTAAGTTTGTAAGGGATTGAGAGCTCCTTCCGTTGAATGAACAGCCAATAGGAACTCTCTCTCTCTCTGAAATGACCTCTGATTGGCCAAAGTCTCCCGTCACAGGCTAGATTTTCTAAATCCTGAAAACAGAGCCATGAGGAGGAGCAGAAGTCTAGTTTTCTCTCACAACACATGAATTACAATATGCTGAAAGGTTATTATGGAATTTTTTTCCCCCGATGATGCCAAAAAATATTCTGCCTACTGCAGGTTTAAAGTGTATGCTAAAAAAACTACTCTACCCACAGTGCACTGCGAACTGTAAACAGGAAGTGTCTGTCTCTGCCTGCTGCAGTGTGTAGCGGCGGTGTGATTCGTTTCAGTGTTAAATCAACGTTAACGTTAAACTGGGCTGTTTTTAAAATGCTAAACGACTAAACGCGACTATATTAAAGCTTGAAACAATGCAATATGTAACCATAACTAACTACAACCGCGTATTGTGTCGTTAACATGAAGGTCCATGGATGTAACAGAGTGGTTACCAATGGAGACAAGAGACGCCTCATCAGATTGAGATTAGCCAGTTAACTAACCAGGAGGGATTCAACATGGTGAGTCAATCTGGTGCCAGTGTCAACATGTTCATGATTTATCTGTGTTTAACTGGATTCTAGGAAAAAGTTAAAGGCATGTTTTCATCTAGTTCCACTAGGTAAATCTACCCCAGCTGTACAATAACTCATTATTATTATTATACTGTTATTTACAGGCTGCAAAGCTGAAGGGCAAACCATCCAAAGGTAAGTGTTATCTGAATTTGTTTATTTGTTTTGCACAATTTAAGACTATACAACATAACAAAAAAAATAAATGAATAATATACAGTGCAGGAAGAGGCAAAAAACCCACTGGGCTTATCTGAAGCCTCCACCTAGAGACAAGATTAATATAAAGACATAATATGACTACATAATAGTGATAACAAACAATTAGGACAAGATATATATATATAATAACAACAATAACAATACAGTAAATATATAAAAAAAATAGAGAGGTCATGTAAGTCCCCTCTACCACAGAAAAATGTTAGCAGACATCTAAAATAAAGCCCTAAACATCTATTTTTGATTTTTAAACGTTTTATTTACTCAGTTAACCGTTCTTTTTATAATGTTTTTAAATTTTTATTTCTCAAAATTAATGCTGCTTCAAAAGTCCCTACACGCAGCCAAGAATTGTTTGTTTATTGTTTATTTGTTTTGCACAATTTAAGACTATACAACATAACATAACATAACAAAAAAAAAAATAATAATAATATAAAGTGCAGGAAGAGGCAAAAAACCCACTGGGCTTATCTGAAGCCTCCACCTAGAGACAAGATTAATATAAAGAAATAATATGACTACATAATAGTGATAACAAACAATTAGGACAAGATATATGTAATAACAACAATAACAATACAGTAAATATATCAAAAAAGATAAGTGTGTGTGTTGCGTGTCGTGGAAGTGTATGGTTAGTGTTTGTGAGGAGGATATTGATTTAAATATCTATAATGACTTCTGGGCAATTGTAACCAAACAACATTGTGAGTGGGAAAAAATAAAAAACATAAAAACAGATACATGGACAGCATGGGGAAAAGCAATTACAAGACAGCAATTAAATGACCCTTTAAGCGACTTTTGAAACATTTGACAGATGAACAGTTTATTGATAGATGTGAAAAGCTACTCCATAATTTGGTTCCTCTAAATCTTATCAAAAATTGACCTCTACTTATGAGGAATTTAGGAGGATGAAGATCTAGAGATTGACGGGTTGAGTAAGAATGGACCTGAGAATTTGTTTTAAAATAGGTCTGGTCTAGGAACTGCTCAGGAATGCTGTAACTTCCCCCTCTAGTTTAATGTGTCATTGTTGTAGCAGAGAAACAGTAATACTTTTACAACCTAGAACTTCAAAGTAGTAATGCTACAAAATACATACAGAATAACAGAAATACAAAGTAAAAGTGTTTCCCCCCCCACCCTTTTCCCAAGGTTTATTTGGAGATGATGATTTGCTTGACAGCTTATTTGATGATAAAAGTAAGTGAGCAGTTTTAAACCAAACAGTATTATCATTATTATTATTATTATTATTATCACTGTGTTATAATATTTTCCTCACCAGAGCTCCCAGTAAGAGGGAAAGCAACTCGCATTGGACAACTGAATCGGTAAATTGAAGGAATTCAAGAGTTACATACCAACAGATTATAAATCAGAACTGTTTGTGAGTTGATTTGTTTTCTTTTCCAGCACTTCTGCCACTCATAACATCTTCAGTATGCTAGCAGAGGAGGTAAAGAAGGACGGTGCGGACGCTGAGGTATGTAGACAGAGACGTTATATTTTTAAGCATTATTTTAGGGTGTTTTTTGATAACATCTTATTTTCTGTCCAAGGACTCTGATGTCTCAGCAGCAGATCCCAATGACATACTGAAGAACATGAAGGTAGGTCATTAGAAACTGTGGAAATGCAGAGACAAAGTTCTGTAGTTGCCTGTACATGGTCTCATTTTGTTTTTTGCTGTTGTATGCTTTACAGGACATGGATGATATGGATGCTGACCTTTTTGCATCAAAGAAAAAGCCCAGTTCAGCTCCTGCACAAACAAAGAAAGACTCTTCCACATTAGAAAGTAAAGTAAAACGAGGGGGAGCAGGTCAATTCAGTGCACGGTGTTCTTGCATAAATTATTTTCTCATTATTAGCTTCACATTATTACCGGCTTTGAAGTTTGCATTAATAGCAGCAAATCACAGAGAGAGCTGTGTGTGTCTCCATCTCTCCACTCAGATGAACCCACCACCGCAGGAGGAGGGAGGAAGCCAAACTCTGCACCTTCGTCTACGGCACATAACTACAAGAAGAAGTTCACCTTCTCTGGTGGGTGAGCCTCTCTGTTCATCGGACACTGAGCTTTATATCACTCGGCAGTTGTTTTAGTGTTGCTTTGTTTTTCTCAAACTGCTGCATTCATTTAGACAGTGGTGGTGATGATGATGAAGGTCAGACACCTTACACTAAAGGTACATTAGTACACATGTGTTTGGCCTTTTTCTTGTAGTTGAATAATATCAGTGGGTAGTTTCAGTGGGTGTCTGTGGGCAGTTTGAACAGGAGAGGTACACATAGGCCTGGGCAATATATCAATATTAAATCGATATCATGATATGTGACAAGATATCGTCTTGGATTTTGGACAGATCTGGTTTTATTGGCTGCGTTACGGTAATGTGATGTCATTTTCTGAACTTACCAGACCCTTCTAGGGGTTCTATTATTTGCCTTTACCCACTTAGTCATTATATCCACATTACTGATGATTTATCAAAAATCTCATTGTGTTATTATGTTTGTAAAAGCACCAATAGTCAACCCTACAATCTCGTTGCAATATCCATATCAAGGGATTTGGTCAAAAATATTGTGTTATTTGATTTTCTCCATATCGCCCAGCCCTAGGTACACACAATAAAAAGTGACGATAGTTGGATATTCCACACAGATGTACAAATCTGGAGGCAGATAACTGTCCAGTCAATGTATTACCATATATGAGTTAGAGTTTCTTTGGTACACTTGTACAATTGAATGCAACAGCCCTCCAATAAATCAGATATTTGTTGAGCTCACCTTCCTTATGTTAAAAGGAGTTTCTAATATTTTATCCACCCCTGTTTACATACATGAGGGGTACAGTATATTAAAAAATATTGTTACATTGGTGCAAACAGGTGTACCTAATAAACTAATAACTCAGTCTATACACAGTATATGCTCAGTTAAAACTCATAATTTAAATATATTGTACATTGTTGTATGTGATATTTAAAAAAAAATGTATCTTAAGTAAGTCTATACATATATGATGCCTCTTTATCATTTACTGCTTTACAGTCTGGGGTCCAAAGAAAGTATAAAAATTAAAGAATCTTATTTCCACTGCAGATCTAGACGACCCCCTGGCTGATCTCGATGACTTGCTTCCTGATGAAACCGAGCCTGAACTTAAATCCAGCACACAGCCGGCCAAACCTGAAAAATCTGCGCCAGCTCCTTCAGCATCTCCTATCCTGAAGACTGAAACTCGTGAGTCTTAAATGATCCACAATTCTTTAATTTTTAAACAGACAAATACTAAAGTACTGTGTGTGTTTGTATATTCTTTGTTCATCAGCTAAAGCAGTAAAAAAGCAAAGTGATCTCACGTTTGATGATGATAAGGATGACCTAATGGATGCGCTCGGATTTGACAGCGATAAAAACAATGGCAAGAAAAAAGACACTTTGCTTTGGTCCAACAAGGAAAGGTAACCGCTCTGTTCTCACTCTTATTGTTGTCCTTATTTATAGTGCTCAAACGATAAATAATTACTTGCTTTAGTGCTTTGGGGTGCCGAAAAAAAATGAAGTCAAACGTTGACAGTATTTTACAAAGCAGCATCTTTCAGCATCTTTCAGCATCTTTCAGCATCTTTCAGCGTTTTCTACTTTGTTTTGCCTTTACTGTGTTGTGCAATAACGGCTAACTTTCCCTGCCTCTTAACATGGTCTCTTTTTGCCTTTTCCTCTGTTGCATCCGCCTTTCTTCAGGAGCGAGACCCCTCAGAGACCTCGTACCAAACTACATGAGATTCTGGAGAATTTGAGTTCACCTCGTCTTCTGGAGCGACCTCCGACGGGCGAGAGGAAGGACCAGCCTCAGTCTCAAGAGAAGCCGCAACACGAGAAGACATCCAGTGTGAAAGGTAATAGAGCACCACGGTCTTCTGCTCTCATGCAAGTACGGTTTTAAAAGAACAAAATATTAAAAAAAAAAAAAAATGTCCTCCCATTTATCAGAACCACTTCTAGAAGATGACCTCACGTTTGGCTCCTATCAGCCCACTCTGGGATCCACGCCTGAAGGGCGCCAGTCCCGCAGACAGTCTGTCAGGTGTGTGTCAAGTCCAATCTTTATGGTAGGCTTTTTGCCTGTCATGGTAAACTGAACACTTTTTTTGTTACCATCAGATTTTCTACCGAGGATGTCAGTCCCTCCACCCCGGAAAAGAAACCAAAACCCACCACCCCCACCTCCACACGACAACGCGCCTCAGCTGACTGGCTAGGCCTCAAGGTGAACGACGACCACACCGTCCTAGAGGGCGATGCCAAAGAGACCAAGACTTCAACAGAGTCTCCAAAAGCTCCTTCCTCTCCTTCTTTGGAGAGAAGACCCTCCCTGACTAGTGGTCATGGCACATCTGCAGCAAAAGCGGCAGCTGACACCCCTGCCTCACCTGCTAATATCCCCAAACAAACCAAGCCAGAGGTTTCTAAAAGCCAGCAGAGAGAAGAAGAGGAGGAGGAGGAGGAGGATGACTGGTTAGCAGGAGCACTGAGCAGGAAGAAGGCTCTGTCAGTGTCAAAAACATCCAAGCAGGGAGAATCTTTCGGCCTGGAAGAAGATCTGGAGACAACTATTAGGTACACAACAAAGGAAATACAATGACACAAACAATGACAGAAGAAGTTCTCAGTGCTGAATGATATAACCTGCTCTTGTTTTCAGTAAACAAGTCACTTCACAAGCTCCCAGGGGCAGAGAGGACACTCTCATATCCTTCAAGGAAACTAGGTAAGATATTTGTTACCCATGAACTGTAAGTGACTTTTTTTTTGTTGCTATTTTTGTCATTCTCCTTTTGTTTCGTGCAGCAGCACTTTTCTTGGAGAGCCCAGCCCCACCGCTCACTCCACTCCTGTCAGAGAGACGAGGACCAAGCAAGGTATTTATCCAAATAACTACTCTTCAGTTACATGTTAAAATAAAGTAGTCCCTCCCTGGCAACTCTGCACACTTACAGTAGAAGCCCTCCTCTCTTTTACCCCGTTGATTAATCAGTCATTCTGACAAACTAAACACATCATCATCATGTCATGCTTATAATCTTAGTGAATCACAAACTCACGCTATGCTCCTCCTCTCGCACAGATACCATTCTCGCTCGCCCCTCAACTCCACCACAATCCCCTTCTTTCGTTACAGAGTCTCAACTCACTGGTCCTTTGCCAGTCTCTGCTGCTAGCATTAGCCACACCCAACCCCAGCCTCAGTCCCAACCCCACCACCTACCATCCCATAAGGGATCCAGGGTGCCCGCTCAGGCTTCGGATGAAACCCCGCAACAGCTGCCGTTACTCAACCCTATCTCTA
>CAKAKR010068479.1:0-22789 GCA_916700685.1 Adelosebastes latens
AGTTGCTGTAATTTAGCAGTAAAAACCTCACTGACTAAACTGAAGAGACTTCATTTTGAGTGGAAAACAGCTGACTATTTCTAAAATTAAAAAACATTTGCCGGTTCTTTCACTGCAACATTAGTATAAACCAGTGGTTCCCAACCTGGGGTCGGGCCCCCCTTAGGGGGTGCACCAGGATTTGTCTGCTCTGAGGTTGTCAAAATTATATTTACACATGTATAACTAAAATCATAATAACAGACTTAATGGGTAATGTATACAAAAGTCAGGGCTGTCAATTGATTAAAATATTTAATCGCGATTAATCGCAAATATTTTACCTGTACAAATGCACCTTAAAGGGAGATTTGTCAAGTATTTAAAACTCTTATCAACATGGGAGTGGGCAAATATGCTGCTTTATGCAAATGTATGTATATATTTATTATTGGAATTCAATTAAAAAAACAAAACAATGACAGATATTGTCCAGAAACCCTCACAGGTACTGCATTTAGCATAAAAAATATGCTCAAATCATAACATGGCAAACTGCAGCCCAACAGGCAACAACAGCTGTCATTGTGTCAGTGTGCTGACTTGACTATGACTTGCCCCAAACTGCATGTGATTATCATAAAGTGGGCATGTCTGTAAAGGGGAGACTTGTGGGTACCCATAGAACCCATTTTCATTCACATACAGTATCTTGAGGTCAGAGGTCAAGGGACCCCTTTGAAAATGGCCATGACAGCTTTTCCTCGCCAAAATTTAGCGTAAGTTTGGAGCGTTATTTAGCCTCTTTCCTGACAAGCTAGTATGACATGGTTGGTACCAGTAGATTCTAGCTTTAAAACTGAGCCCACTACAACCTAAAAATTGCAAGTTGTGTTAATGCGTTAAAGAAATTAGTGGCGTTATTATGCGATGCGTTATTATCACGTTAACTTTGACAGCCCAGTTTAAACCCGGTATTTGTGCACAGTTTGCAGATAAAGATCAGGCTACAGTAATATTATTAGTATTATAGTATTTGTAGAATTAGATTCCAGTGCCGGCTGCGTAGGATTGTTTCTGACTCATGTGATCCAAACATTTCCAATAACTCCAGAGCGTTTTAAAGTCCAAAAGTCAGATGTAATTATTTCAAAAATGTTTTTATCAAACGAAATATTCTGCTTCGATCCATATTTGTTAGCGTTTAACCTTTCAAAAACATCAGCTTTTCTTCAAGGAAAATAGGTTGGGAACCACTGATGAACCAGCCACGCTTCTAAAATAAGGTCAGGGTAAAATCTGATACTGACCTGCTGCATTTATACACAGATTCACAGGTCACTGCAGGGCATGTAAACATGTCCTGTACCTGTGTAACCTGAGAGGAACCTGGTCTCTCGTGTGCACGCACGTACTGTCTGACAAGCTGACAAAAAAATGGCAAATTACTGTCTGCGAGCTATGTTTGATTTCACCGGCTCTTCAGAAATATAACAGCACTGGAAAATTAAAAAGAGAGAGAAGAAATAGCCATGGGAGGATGCAACTTCCAGTGCTGTAAATATTAATACACGCCCCATATGAGACCCGGTATCAGGCAATCAGTGCACATCAGGTATAAACAGCTCACAGGCCCGACTGTGTACTGTATACTAATCAGACTTAAGGTCTCCTGTAGCATGTCGACCGCCGGTCAGACGCACGAATATTTGTGTTATGCAACGCTGCCCATTAATTATCATGCAGTGTGTGCGTGTGGGCCGTTACTGCGTCTGAAATGCGTTTGAAAATGGCCATGACAGTTTTTCCTCGCCAAAATATAGCATAAGTTTGGAGCGTTATTTAACCTCCTTCCCAGCAAGGTAGTATGACATGGTTGGTACCGATGGATTCCTTAGGTTTTTTAGTTCCATATGATACCAGTATCTTCACTCTAGCTTTAGACTCCTCGATGGATCGAGCAAAAGATTGATTGCGCTAATGCGTTACAGAAATTAGTGGCGTTAAAACGAATTTGCGTTATTATCACATTAACTTTGACAGCCCTATTTTGTGTGTAATCAGTCCACAGTAAATAAAACAGTTAGTTTGATGAAGACATGTAAGTCACGGTGAGACTGTCACATGAAACAGTCCCTCATTATACTAATTCATGTGTGAAATAAATGTGAGCTGAAAATATAGACAATGGGATACATTTGAGGGTAAATTGAGAAACGGGATAAATCAAGAACTGAACCCATTGTTTACACGGTCGCCCTATTTACACGTTTCAAAAACGCATCGGACAGATTAAAAATAATCCAGAAGACAAGACACTATTCACATGGTGTAAGAAACCCTGAATATGCACTGACAACCAGCTGACAACCATTTGAAAACCATAAGCATCACTAGAATAATGCCCTGGTTGTTTTGCCCTCATTTACATAATAGACTGCATTTCAGTGAGATCTCTAAACTAAAGACTTAGTTCACTGAGTTCATTCATGCCCATCTTCAACCTCTGCAACAGCAGCCCGACTCAGACTTATTTACTTGTATTTATTTAGTCAACCGAGTAATTAGAGTTTTGTAGTCTTCAGTAAAAAACTGACAATAATTAAGTATAACAAGGCAAGTAAGAGAAACTTGAAAGTTTTGGGGTATTTTTTTACAGACTTTTAAAAGTATTCATCCATTTACTTCACTGAAAAATATCTTTATATTTGTCTTTACCTTGAAATGTGTTGTAGGGGGTGTGTACACACAGAGCTGTAGCTGTTTAGCATCTCATCAGATGGCTGAGCACATCCTGAGTGTGGCTGTGCAAAACATTATTCTAGTGTAAATGTGTAAATACAATGTGAGCTTTCCATGTTTTGCAGGACGAGTTGACACCCTTCGGGGTTGCAGTTTGTGGCACATTTAATCATCTGTGAATAAAAAAAGTTAGGACATTTCTTTGCATATGTATGTGTGTGTTTATAGATGCTCGCACCTCTTGGGAGGCTCTGTGCAAAGCCGGCAGATGGTTGAGGTTAACTTGAACGCTGCCAAACACGGATGAAAACATCTTCAGCATCACCCAGCTCAGGAATCTAGCCAGGAGAGGATTGTGGGTGGAGAGATGTATAGAAAGAAGAGGAGGAAAAAAAATTAATGAGTGGAGAAGATAAGGAGGAGAGAGGGAGACAATGTACACGAGGGAATAATAGACACATAACGGTGAGGCTAAGAAACAGCCGCCAATACCGTGATGCCGAGCAGAAGGGTGCTTCTGCAAAGAGAGTGTGACAACATGTAAACGAGATAGATGGGAGCGAGACAACGCGGGAGAGAAGAGGGATAAGGTCGAGAAAGGAACTGATGACATAGGGAAGAAGCGAAATGGAAAGCGATAAAGAGAGGGGTGTGTGAGGGTGACAGCTGAAGATAGAGACGAAGGCAGAGGCTGTAAATGAGGGAGAAGGAGAGAGAGAGAGAAAGAGGGGACAAGAAAAACAGTACAGGGCAGATTTTGAAGAGAGATTCCTAAAGACTAAAAGAAAAACTAAAAAGTTGATTTAAAGCCACAAGTTTCCACACCGTTTCTCTAGACATCTGCATAAATCTAATGCTTCCCGACAGAGTCAATTTAAGATACAACACACATCTTTTCACCGGGAGCGAACAAAATTAGGGCTGCACAATTAATCGAATATTAATCGCAATCAAGATTTTGGCGTCCCACAATTAAATGAACCTGATTGTCTGCCATATTGACGTTTAAAATGCTCCGCTCATACAAAAAACGCAGCTGCATATCAAACCAAGCGCTTCCTAAACTACCAGCCAGCCACCAGGGGGCGATCAAGATGTTTTGGCTTCACTTTTGGGGAGCTGTCATGCCATTGAGCGTGCACCCTGCAACAGCGGCGGCCTGTAAAAAACTTTTGTTTCGGCTGCAGTCCAGAGTAGAAGAGTAATAGACTATATATTACTCGTTTTGCAAAACAAAAACACACTAAGTTCAGGTGAAGAACCATTTTGATGCAAAGATTTGTCCGGAATGTAGCACAGCATGGAAGTGCAATGCTCTGTTTGTATAAATATTATATAATTATTATTATGATTAGAATATATATATATGTGAAAGAGCAATCAGTGACTAATCCTGATAAATAATCGTGATTATCATTTTGGCCATAATCGTGCAGCCTTTATCAAAATATGTTGCATGTCCTCCGCTGCCCAGGGACAAGTTTACTCCTCAACAACCGCCAGTCATCTTGAAGAGGATGTTGACCGGCTGATGGATAGTCATGCAACAGTAGGTAGTTATAAAACATTTGCAATCTGTCAAACATCCTACATGTCTAGTGGTACAATGTGAACCATCTCTGTGTTTCTTTTCTTTCTATTGTTGTTGTTTTTTTGGCTGGACCGCAGAGGGCCGGCCCTACAAACGCTAAAGTCTGTCACTGACTGAGTGATGAAGTTACACAATAGGTCGGCCGAGTGTTGGAGTTTCCTCATTGGACGTTTCTCTTTCAAAATGAAAAGGCGAGGAACAGTCCTTTATACAAATGAGCCCGTCCAGAGCGACATGTCCAGCTCACGAAACTTGGACCAAATTGTGAAAATAGGCGATCTAGTTCTAACATGAAACGAGATTCAGCCGTGGCATAGCCTGTTTCTCACTTAAAATGTTTTCAGGAGTAGATTTTGGTGGATTGTTTAGATGGAATAACAGAAAGTTTACAGGCAGGCCGCCACGTTGTTTCCTGTTTGTAACAGCAAGCAGAAAAGCAGGGACCAATCAGGTGCATTCCACGAGAGGGTACGTCATTGCTTGAACGGCCAGTTGACTGGAGCAGTGCGTCCCCTAGTGTCCTCGCCGGACCTGGTGGACATGTACCACTGGATATAACATTATAGACATGACCACTGACTATTTGTGTAACAATTTAGCCACAAATTCAACAGGCTGACCAAACATGGTGCAATCATATACTCGGTTTTGACCGAGTCTTGTTCTTACTGTTCTGCCAAAGAAAAGCAGAGTCATTTTTGGTCATCCAGGGTCCCAGATGAATGCAAATGTGCTGTTTAAATTTTCTGCACAGACAACTTTCATCAGTTTAATCATCAGTAAAAAAACATTAGCAGCTGTGATAGAAAATATCTTGTTCTTGGATAAAAGCCTGTTTACATAAAAACAGGATCATTTCAGTAAAATGTAATCACTGAGCCTCAAATTCTGTGAGAATAAGCTAAACATTGAACTATGTAAATCAGGTTAGAAATCATATTCTTGGTCAATATCGGATGAATTTGGCGACTATGGAGGGCTGTTTTGTTTTGTTTGTTTAGTTTTATTGCTCTATGAATTTGCTTCTGAATTCCCAACAGCTATGAATCCCGCTTTGACTGGCTTCTTCTCCACAGTAACAGCAGCTGATGCCCTTGGGTACGGTACTTTAGGGGATCAGGCTGGCAGTATTCTCTACTTTTGTTATTGTCAACAAATCCCATGAAAGAGACCCAAGGCCAAAAGTCCGTCTGTCAAAACATTCCAGCTCCTCCAGCCTGTCTGTCGCTCCCGTTGCCAAGTCAAGTTTATTTGTGTAGCACGTTTAAAAGCAACTGGAGTGCCGTAAAAGTTGAAGAGAATATTATCAGCAAAAGCAACAAAACAACAACAGGTTGCAATGGAAAAATAGAAGGCAATATTATAATATGTGAACATATCTTAACCTTTGCACTATTTGTATTGTTTGCACTTAAAGAACAAAACTTGCACAGACGTTTTTAGTTTATTCTTATTTTATTGTTGGTCACTGGTGCTTTTTATATGAATCTTTCTCTCTCTCTCTCTACTGGCTCCTACTCTATCAGCTGACTTTGGGCGTTTCACTCTAAGATAACCAAACAGATTCTGCCACGTTCTCCCTGAGCCAATCATATCGTTGCAATCGAATTTTAAAAACTGTTCTCCTCTCTGCTGCTGTCAGTTGTCATTTCAGTACGAACCGATGCAACCCGCCTCCACCCAATCACCTCCAGTCTTCATCATATTCAGTGCCCAGTCCTGCTCCACATCCCTTCATCGGATCTTCAGCTACTCCCTTCACCACCACCACCAGTGTCTAGACTCTATATAACTTATCTCACCTTCTATATACTACGTCACAATGGAGTCTAATCGCCAAAGACTTTGCACTATTCTACTTATCAAGCACCAGGTAATAAATGATTGTTCACTCGAAACCGGGTCTCTCTTAAAGCTGAAGTAGGCGAGATTGGAGCAAATATGATTAAAAAAAGTTATTTTTATAAAACGGTCGCTATATCGTGACAGTAGTACATGAAACAGGAAACCTGAAAAAAATAATGTGCCTCTGTGTCCTCCGGTGCTCCTAACGGCATCAAACAAACAAGCAGTAAGAGCTGATCTGAGGTCCGCTGTCCATCTGCTGTCTATGAGAGCCGGCTGTCAATCACTCGCGAACTCCGACCAAACGGTCAAACTAGGCAGCGCTGATCAAATATGAATCAATATTATGTCACTGTAATGTCTATTTCTCTCCTCAAATGTTCTCAGAATCATCTTGTAGTGCACGGTTTAGCTGTAAAATGAGAAAGTTTGAAATCTGTTGAAGGAACGCCAAGTACCGGTCACATGACCAGAGCACAGCCAATAGGAACGCTCTCTCTCTCTGAAATGACCTGTGATTGGTCAAAGTCTCCCGTCACGGGCTAGATGTTCTAAAGCCTGAAAACAGAGTCATGAGGAGGAGCAGAAGTCTAGTTTTCTCTCAGAACACTTGAATTACAATATGCTGAAAGGTTATTATGGAATTTTTGCCCAATGATGCCAAAAATATACTACCTACTGCCACTTTAACTGAAATATATTTATATAATATGTATATATAGACCTATTTTTCCACTATTTGTGTACATAACAGTCTATTCTTTACTATTCTCTATTCTTCTTTTCTTTACCTTTATTTGTCCAGTTTTGTTGTCCTTGTCCTTAGCTGTTATTTCTACTTCTATGTAAGTGCGCTTAGAGAGATGCATAAAACCGGAGTTAAATTCGTTGCATGTATGTAAATAAAAACTGATACTGATTCTGACAAATCTTAAACAGAATAAAACTTGTAAGAGCAATTTATAAAAAATAAAACTTTATAAAATACTAAAACATTAAAACCACTAAGAGCAGCCACATTAAAAATAAGTATGTCTTGAAGTTTGTCTTTAAAGTGTCAGTGGACGGGGAACATTTAATAGAAAGCGGAAAGCTATTCGAAGGATTTGGAGCTGCCACTGCAAAGACACGGTCTCCCTTACCGACTAGCCTCGACCGTGGAACAGCTAAAATCAATTGTTCTGAGGATCTAAGAGGCCTAGAGTTGGAGTAGCAGCAGAGATGTTCTTGTTTCAGTCCCGTCTCGTTGAAATCGTTGAGTGTCTTTATGTCTTAGTGTGTTTTTAGTGCAGCTTTTACGCTGCCAAAAGGAATTTCCTCTTCTGGAACTATAAAGAAACTAAACTGAACATCACAACTCTATTGTTGCTTCAATCACACGGATAACAGAATAGAATATATCCTGTTTATTTCTTGTGAAAAGGTGAAAGGGTTGCATAGTGCAGCTTTAAGTCAATACATCAAAGTATTTTATAAATAAATAAACAGTAATCTTTGAACCTTGCCCTTTCCCCTTCGGCCCACACACACACATAAACAAACACACAGACGCACCGTAAGGGCCCAGAGGAGATGCAGGTGTTAATGAGGGGGAGGAATGGCGAGAGATGCCCTCGGCTGTATCCCCCCTCCGGCTCTTTATGCTCTGCTGTGAGCGCCTCCTTCACCCTGAAACGCATGGTCACAGGACAGCGGGGTTAAAACATCATAAAGCCTCTTTTGTGCTCCATGCAGACAAACACACGCCTTCCAGTAAGACAACAACAACAACATCCCGGAGTAAAGAGGTCAGGTTACGTAAAGGTTAAACTCAATTACACCGAAGGAGAGACAACGACAGATACAAACTGAAGACTCGGTGACAGATATATGGAAAGTGTGACGAGTCCAAACTTATCCCATTTCTCTTCATTCACTCTGCACGGACCCCGTGATGCCCTTCATTTTCTGTATCTTTGTTTGTGTCCCTTATTTCCCCTCCCTCCTTTCTCTACTTTCCCTCTCTCTAGAACTGCAGGGCCCGTTTCATTTTCTCTATCTCTACCTATCATTTATTTACTCTCCTCTGGTGTCTCTTCTCCTCCTCCTCCTCCTCCTCCTCCTCTCTCCCCTCAGGTACCTGTTGCTCTGACAGACTCTCTCCAGTCTTCTGCTAACAGGACTCTCGTAAACCTTGCTCCCACTCACAAACAGCGCGCAGCACACCCTCCGCACCAGCCAGCCTCGATACCTGCGATGCAAAACACACAATGCAGAGGCAGAAAATGTGCATGGGTGAGTGCGTTGGAACAGTTTCTGAGTTGCTCGCTTGAATACTGTAGATATTGTGAATACCTGGTGTGTGTCTCGTCGACGCTCAGCAGGTTGTGAAAGCCAAGGGAAGAGTTTTTTCCGAGCTTCTTGCGCTACGACGTGACAGAAAAGCAAAAACAGACAGATGACCTGGTTATCAACGTTAACCCAGATCTAATTCATCTTATCCACCTTATTCCTGGGGGCGTTACTGTAGAAATTATTCTGGGCGTAACTTCTGGTGAGGTAGCGGAAGTAGCAGTAAGCTAGTTAGTCCTAGGCTTGTCGCGGTGGTCGGTTACACATTCATTACATTACGTACCCACTGTCGTTTTGCTTTTTTTTACAGAAATAAAACCCATTTAGTTAATTTTGGCGTATCAGCGCTGTGTTATCAATACATAGTCAGAGGACGGACGCTACAAACTTAAAGTGTCTTCTCCGTATGGAGTCTCAGCTCAGAGTAGCAGGTGTCATATTTCACACACATGGGACAAGAGAGAGTTGACAGACTGAGAGAGGGGACCATAATGTTAATGAGGCAATCGCCGTGAGGAGGACGAAGCGGTCGCAGCCGGTGTGCACGGCGCAGCGGTGCCAGGTGGAAACCTGCGGCCCCGCAGCGAAGCTCGACCGGAGAGGTCAGACACACAGCCACCCAACGGTAAAGATCAAAGTAAGGGCTCTAATTATTTTGACCGTCATCTTTTCTTGTAAAATGTCTGGTGTGTTTATTAACCGGTGGGAAAATTTCCTCACCGTCACATCCCTAGTTAGTCCCATAGGCTAACCATAGTGGCTAACCGCCAATGGTGCTTCTTTTGAAAAGTTATTCACCTTCAATTTATCAAATCCTGCTTTATTTTTTTAACAGATATTTAACTAACATTAAATTCTCATTTTCTAAACTGTCCTTGTGGAGCTCTGGTACTTGTTGCGCTGTTCGCCGCTGTACTAACAACTAGACAAAGATCAATTTGTGGCTTCAACAACAGTGTGTTGAACATGCACCCAAAACAAAAAGGGATTTTTCTTGTGACCAACGGTCCAGTTTCCATCGCCGACCTACAGACGAGGAGTCCAGAAGAATGTGGCTGAGAAACCTAAACTTGAAGAGACCACCATAGACCCTTTAAGTTATGTGTGCTCATTTCATTTAGTCGACAAAAAGCCAACGGAGGAAAACCCGTATCCTACTTTGTTAGTTGGGCTACGAAAGAGCAGCGGAGAAGAGACGTCGGGTCCTTAAAAGGACTGACAGCAGAGCCTGGAGAACATCACGTATGATTTCATGTGTAGGGAGGACTCAGCATTGTAGCGTTGGTTTAATGACAGCCAGTTACTTTCACTATATTCTGTACAGTTTAAAATGTAAGGCAGTTTATGTCACGAAGCGCAGCACTTACGGTTATCTGTGTGTAGAAAAAAACTAAACCTTGTTACTGTGGAAGTACTGATCTGCCTCAGAGCTTTTCAGATTGTTCATCTCTTCACCGTCTGTAGCAACGGAGTCAATAAAGTAGCTAAATATGCTCGTGTAGGTTATCTGAGGCCACTTCTTCAGGTCGTCCTCCCGTCCCTCCATAGTAGAAGGCACAGGTATGATCACATTATCCTGTTTGAGGTGGTGTTCACACATGTTTTACGATACTATATCGCTCTAGGAGAGAAGATTAGCGTACCGTTACCATAGAGAACGCCGGTTCCGGTTCAGTGACACGACGCGCCGGAAGTTGCGGCCATAATTCACGCAAGGCATCATGGGGGCTAGGAATAAGGTGGATAAAAAGGCACATGCAGCTGAAGGATGCCATCAGGACGGGGACATCTTTAAATTCACAAAAGAAGCTTAATGTGTCATGTATAGTCAGTATATTTTCAGTCAGTCAATTGAATTTGTTGGATGGTATTAACATACAGACTACCTCTCTCATTTCATTGATCTACCTCTCCTCTCCTCTCCTCTCCTTTCTCTCTCTCTAACCTTCTCCGACCTTGACGCTGCTCTACACTCACCAGACTGTCGGGGGTGCACTGGTGGCAGCACTGGCCAACAGTCGGTCTGAACTTGCCCAGACAGGGAGGCACCGTCTTCAGCTTTCTCTTGATCTTCATTTCCCACGACAGCTGAGAGAGGGAAAAGAAACACAAACAAATGAATTACACAAACAAAGTGTCACAGACACAGGGATCAGGTGTTTCTCTTATTTTGTCCACCCCAATTATATCGAAGCTAAATAACAGAAACACCTCTGTAAACTACATCCTCCAGCCGTAGAGTCAAATCAACACCTCTCTAAAGGGCTGTTCACATGTTGCGTCTAAAATCGCGTGGAAAACGCCAGCTGTGCCGCTTTCATGCTTTTATCTAAGGTGCATGGGAGGTCGCACTCCCGCCGTTACTAAGCAACCAAAACCTGCGATGACGATGGCGATGAAGTTGCTGTAATTTAGCAGTAAAAACCTCACTGACTAAACTGAAGAGACTTCATTTTGAGTGGAAAACAGCTGACTATTTGTAAAATGAAAACACATTTGCCGGTTCTTTCACTGCAACATTAGTATAAACCAGTGGTTCCCAACCTGGGGTCGGGCCCCCCTTAGGGGGTGCACCAGGATTTGCCTGCTCTGAGGTTGTCAAAATTATATTTACGCATGTATAACTAAAATCATAATAACAGACTTACTGGATAATGTATACAAAAGTCTGTATTAGGATCTGTCAATTGATTAAAATATTTAATCGCGATTAATCGCAAATATTTTACCTGTACAAATGCACCTTAAAGGGAGATATGTCAGGTATTTAATACTCTTATCAACATGGGAGTGGGCAAATATGCTGCTTTATGCAAATATATGTATATATTTATTACTGGAAATCAATTATCAACACAAAACAATGACATATATTGTCCAGAAACCCTCACAGGTACTGCATTTAGCATAAAAAATATGCTCAAATCATAACATGGCAAACTGCAGCCCATCCTGCGTAGGATGGTTTCTGACTCATGTGATCCAAACATTTCCAATATATCCGGAGCGTTGTAAAGTCCAAAAGTCCAAAAGATTTATTATTGAAAAAAGATAGATGTAATTATTTCAAAAATGTTTTCATCTAACAAAATATTCTGCTTCGATCCATATTTGTTAGCGTTTAACCTTTCAAAAACAACATCAGCTTTTCTTCAAGGAAAATAGGTTGGGAACCACTGATGAACCAGCCACGCTTCTAAAATAAGGTCAGGGTAAAATCTGATACTGACCTGCTGCATTTATACACAGATTCACAGGTCACTGCAGGGCATGTAAACATGTCCTCTACCTGTGTAACCTGACAGGAGCCTGGTCTCTCGTGTGCACGCACGTACTGTCTGACAAGCTGACAAAAAAATGGCAAATTACTGTCTGCGAGCTACGTTTGATTTCACCGGCTCTTCAGAAATATAACAGCACTGGAAAGTTAAAAAGAGAGAGAAGAAATAGCCAGTTAGTTTAAATGCTTTGATTCTTGAGTTTGTGATTGGGTTAACTCTGAATCCATGGGAGGATGCAACTTCCAGTGCTGTAAATATTAATACAGGCCCCATATGAGACCCGGTATCAGGCAATCAGTGCACATCAGGTATAAACAGCTCACAGGCCCGACTGTGTTCTGTATACTAATCAGACTTAAGGTCTCCTGTAGCATGTCGACCGCCGGTCAGACGCACAAATATTTGTGTTATGCAACGCTGCCCATTAATTATCATGCAGTGTGTGCGTGTGGGCCGTTACTGCGTCTAAAATTAAGTGTTAGTTAGGATTCAGACTGATTACCCTGTTTAGACGAAATGAGCTAATGAATCTCCTGAAATCAATAACACTTTCTCCGGGTTGAATGATGATGATGGATTCCGGTTAACGGAGCAGCTGACTGAACCAGTGCCTTGCACAAGAAAAGGTCGATTTAAAGACAAAAGATTGCTGTAATGACAAAAGCCTGGATCAAACTATCAATAATTTAAATGATCATACTAGTTCAGAGGAAAGGTAAACAGAAAAAAAGGCCTTGAGGGTCCACGTATAGAGGGTGCTGGAGAGATGTAAAGCCCCTTGAGGCTAATTTGTGATATTGGGCTTTATAAATAAAATTGACTTGAAGTAAAACCAGTGAATTATTCAGGTGTGTAGGCAAAGTTTTAGTATCATCAGGCTAAAACCAAATACCAGCATGTCTTCAATTGAGCTGTCAATTGATTAAAATATTTTATTCCAATTAATCGCAAGATTGTCCATAGTTAATTGTGTCACTACAGTAAAAAAAATAATCTGTTTGCAATAAAAAACACATGCAAGTAGTTGGAATATTGCTTCTTATAAAGCTATGATAAAAACATTTTTATAATTTTTTTTTTATTTTTGTTTATCATTTTTTATCTATCCGGCAAACCTATCCCAATAAAGACTCTCAGTTACTGGTTTATCAGTTACAATGACATCATATGAATTTATTTTTATTAGGGCTGCCAATCGATTCAAATATTTAATCACAATTAATCGCATGATTGTCCATAGTTAATCGTGATTAATCGCAAATTAATCACACCATATTTTTGTTGGGCTATGCACTGAAACATTCTCCTCATTGAGTAGGAAGTTGTAGAGCAGCTGAAAAGGCTTTTGAAGCAGTCTTTTAAAAAATATATATATATTTTTCATGTGAAAGAAGTTTAAACTAAAGGTTGTTTCATAAATTTGTATGATTGAATTTGTGCTGATTCAAAGACAGTGTATTGAAATGCTGAATGACTTTAAAACAGCTCAGTTATTTTATTTTATTTTATAATGAAGAGGTCTTTATTTGCCTGGCACAAAAGGGGAATAAATAACAGAAACAAAATAAACAAATTGGTATCGGTATCGGCCAAATTGTTATTTTAAACATCGGTATCGGCCCAGAATTTTGCAATCGTGCATCCCTATTTAGGAGTAATGTATTTATAGAACAAATAACGAGTTTGTTATTCATCCCCCTGGCATTCATGGCGACAACACGACTCCGGGAAGTCATCGTGCCAAACTGTTGTTAGACAAGTAAGAGTTACAGCACCCAACTCCCGTAAAAACCACAGAATGTTGTTTTTTATAATTCTATTTGCGTCCGGATTAAACGAACAAGATATAACGTGTTAATTTGTGAGGTTTAGATGTGTTGGTTAATTGCCTCTGAGCTCCAGCTCCACACTTAATACATGAACAGACATTAGACTAGTAAATAAGCATATTTGCCAAAATGTCAAAGTATTCCTTTAAAACATCTCTTCATTCTCTGCTGGATCAGAATGACTCACTGATGCATCACATCCTGTGATTTGGTTAACATCAAACAGAACGGAGCGCATGTGGCCGAGCATGTTCTCTTGTGATTGAGAAGAACAAAGAGTTTGAGATCGGTGCGTACGGAGCAAAGTGGGAGACGACAGTGGGAGAGAGCCATGCAGGCAGTGTTCTTACAGCAGGTCTATTCTGTTGAATCGGTGGAAGGACCATGTCTTTGTTTATCCCGTCATTCTTCTCCTGCACCATGGTGAGCTCCCTGCAGACTTCTACTCAGCGACCTAGCAGAGAAAAGATCAGAGTATATCATACAGTGGCATGTTAAAACAGTGCACATTGTGTTGAGTAAAAAAGGATTGTTTGTGAGCACATTTTAAGGAGCTTTTTAATAAAAGACCAATTTTGTGATTTTTCAGCGGGCAGTGCTTTTTAGAAAAGGCTTCATCTCTCCAATTTAAGAAAATAAACACATCCACTTGTGCACAAACAATCTCAGTGTGACATAAAATGTATTCTGTCCTTGAGTCCTTGCAGGGGAGAGTTGGCAGCCCTCACCGATCTATCACCATGTGCCCACAGCTACAATTTCACTCAACTAACCAGCACTTCCTCCAAACGTCCCTTCATTCTTTTCAGTTAAAGGAAAGTAGCTTCTTGCTGCCGGTTTCCTCATTGTTTTCCTCAAACTTTGCTTCAAAAGTTTTGTGCTCGCTTGTATGCAGGAAGGAATAAAACAAGGACAGAACTACCATTAAGAGATTAGAGATTGAGAGAAACTCAAGGCCGTTTTTGGCTCAGCAAACGCCCAGGTGGAGCACGGCAAACACTCAGTAGTGGGTTATAAATCATTAAAAGCAGGGTACATAGCCATCAGCTGAAAAACAGCTCTTATGTAACCGATGCTGGTCCCTTTGCCTGCTCGGAAACACGGTAATGAGAGTTGGCAACGTAGGTCACAATGTAATTTGATCTAGCTTAAACAGGTTACCTAATTGATAGCGTTGGCTGTGCCTGAGCTCAAATGAGTAATCATCTGAGATTAAGGTGGATTTAATACAGATCAAGAGGCAGCGCATGCTGGAGGAAGCTAAGGCAGTATAAAAGACACCATCCTGAGAGAGCCTCCCTCTAGTTTTACGTAAGGCTTTGTTTCTACTACAAAAGGATGAAGACGGAGCCTGCTGTCATCCTGTGGCACAAACTCTCTCTAATAAATCTCTCTGTGGTTACACCCATCACATTCAGGAGTCTCATTAGGTTCAACTAGTGCAACGCCTGTTCGGAGCGACCGAACAAAGAGTGTAGAAGCAAAGAGACAAAATCTGGTGTTTTTTTTTTTTTTTACAACAGCTGCCATTTTGGATTAAAAACGCTTCTTATATTTATAATTTATTGTTCAGCACAGGCCATTTATAGAGGCCACAATAGAATAGAAATAATTTGTTTTACTTTTGTACGCCACTTTTTACTGGCATCCGGTTGCTTTCAGTCCAAAGTGGCGGAGGCGTAGCTTTGCAATTGACTATCACTTCTTGGCAATATATGTTCTTTGGGCCGATTGCTTGCCTCCTGGAAGTGCTGCTTGTAGCATTGTTGGGGGGTGTGCTCGTTCAGAGTACGTGGCCATTCGGAGTGCGTGGCCCGTTCGGAGCGGGCTGATTGCTTGGCTCACCTGAAGTATTGTCGAGAACCGCTCATTGACTCCAGGGAAGTGAAGAAGAGTTTGGTTGTAGCGTTAGTATATCCAGCATGCAGCAGCAAAAGTGAACTGCAGTCCAAGAGCCGCGGACGACATGCTCGACTCATGCTGCAGTACGCAGAGCCCCGAAGCCCCCCGCCCTCGCTGCTGAATAGAACATTTTACAAGAAAAGATGAAGGTCAATACATGTAGAGCCCTTACTTTGATCTCTAACGTTGGATGGCTGTGTGTCTGGCTTCTCCGGTCAAGCGCAACACAGCGCACATCGGCTGTGACCGCTCTGTCCTCCGTACGGCGATTGCCTCATTAACGTTATGGTTCCCTTATAGCATTGGGTTTAAATCTGAAATATTGCCATTTTTGCTTTTTGCTTTGAAACCAAATCCTCTGCCATCATCTTGTCTTTCAACTCTCTCTCGTCCTGTGTGTGAAATCTGCTTCTCCGTGCTGAGACTCCATACGGAGCAGACACTTTCACTTTCAGTTTGTAGCGTCCGTTGTCCGACTATGAAGTGATAACACGGCACTGACACGCAAAAATGAACTAAATAGGTTTTATTTCTTTAAAAAAAAAAGCAAAATGACAGTGGGGACGGTGGGCAAGTAATGTAATCGGTGTGTGCCCAACCATCGTGTAACACCGGTAACACCGACTACCACGGCAAACCTATAGAGCGTTACTGCTTGGTTATTCAAAGTTTATTAATATTGAACATGTCGCATGTCCAAATTAAACCAACTTCAACACTGCACATCCTCAGGTCCCCAGTAACACACCCGCCAAGTGTGAAGTAGATCGGAGGGACGGTTCTCAAGATATGCGACGGACACACACACGCAAGCGTACATAAATACGTACAGACAGAGATTCCTCGCTTTATAGTTAGATGGGAGACTTGTCTTTTGTATCTGTGTCCCACTCTGTTAATCCCACTCTGCCCCATTAATTTTGCTAATTAAAACTTAAGACGTCCCCATTGGGAGATGCTCCATTTCAACTGGCTCAAGTTCCCACATTCATTACTCGACTCTGGTGGGAACAAAGGCATTGATAAGAGGGTCCCAGGGCTGCTGTGATGCTTCGCAGGTGCAGAGGGTGACGAAGGAGACGAGGCAGCAAAACGGGTGGCGTGTAACACTGTAAATTAAACCGCCAGAGATTCAGGAAAAGGTTCTAATGGGGTTACATAAATTACTCCAGAAGGGAATACAAGACGTCAAGAGACAGCAGTATGCCAAGGCCACTAACAACAAAGAGTCTTATTATCCTCACACAGTCTTCCCTGTCAACAACATACAACATAATTCACACAGTGACGCCACACGCTCCTCCTCCTATTTATGCTAGCTTAGTTCATCCTCTCCTCACGTTAATTGATCAATTATAGCCTTTAATTAATATGCTGTAGTTTGCTAATGTAATAGCCCGAGAACTAAGTGGGCCCATGATGAGAAAAGATTAAAAATCAGAAGCCATTAGGAGCTGCCAGGTCAGATTAGATTGGAATTAATTTTAGAGCAGCAGTCAAAGTGATGGCGGTCGGTGCGTTCGAGTCTATTCCCAAAACTGCTCAGTGATTAGAGGGGGGCTTTAAATACACATAGGGTCTATTTGAAAAGGGAGACAGACGTGGAGAGTTAAGTTAAACTCAATCAGATCAGATATCTTAAATTGTCAATATATATACAACTCATCCAATCCACAGGATTTTTTCCCCGGAAGAAAATATTTTGAACATATTAAAGTTAAATGCATCAATCTGGAGCACTTTGAGAGGAACATTACGAGGCTAGATCTATGAAGAACACTGTGCTCTAGTAAACAATAAATCATGAAGGTTGTATGGTTATGAATGCTGATGGCAAAAAAGTCACACAGCATAAGCATGGTAAACGAGACGGGGTGCCGACATCGCCGCAGACCCCTCACACTGAGGACAGTCCACCCCGTTTGACAGCCGCGAATCCCGTCCGTCCCTACAGGGAGAGAGGGCGCACTGTGCAGCGAGAACTCCACAGCCCCCGGGCAGCGGCGAGGGGTGCTGTAAAACTCAGTCAGGCCTTTCCAAGCAGACCTCGGTCACGGCGCACCGGAAGATGTGCCCGGCAAGGGCCAGCCCATCAGTTGAGAAGTGTAAAAATATTTTCAGTTCATCGGGCGGCTGTGACTCAGAGCAGGTCGTCCACCAATCGGAAGGTCGGTGATTCGATCCCCGGCTGCTCCTGGTCACATGTCGATGTGTCTTTGAGCAAGACACTTAACCCCAAATTGCTCCCGAAGGCTTAACCATCGGTGTGTGAATGAGTATTTAGATTAGATCCTGATGGGCAAAGTTGGCACCTTAGCAGCCTCTGCCATCAGTGTATGAATGTGTGTGTGAATGGGTGAATGCTGACATGCAGTTTAAAGCGCTTTGAGTCGTCGGAAGACTAGAAAAGCACTATATAAATGCAAGTCCATTTACCATTATGAAACTGTGGCGCGCTGAATGTCAGATCACTTTGATTTCATTTGAATTAGGCTACACAATAGTTGATTATGATTGGATAAAAGATCCTAACTCTGCTCCGCCAATTGCAAAATCTGGATAAAAATATTATTCAGTGCTTTTTAATGGACATCAACCTCACATAAATAAAGGCTTCAGTTCAGGTGAGACTCAGCTGAGATGGAGCCGTGCAGACAGCTGCTGCACAGATTAAAATGAGAGCGTATCTGTAGAGTAAAAACACTTCGGACACCCTCCTGTCTTGACATGCACGGGGCGGACGGGAACGATTGAAACGTCCTTTGCAATATAGTGCCATTTGATTTGATTAGTGACCTTAAAAAGAAAGTGGGACAGGGCCGTAAAGTGGGGGGGCCAATGGCCCCTTGGCGCCCATGATGTAGAGGTGATGTACTGCTACAAAAAACTAATCAAGTTAATTGTGACTTTTCTCATGCAAGTCCAAATGCCAGGACGGTGGGTGAGTTTCTATTAAATGCAAAGAACAAGAAGAGCATGGAGAGACCTCAAGGTCACAAACAACAACAAAAGCCACGTGGCTGAAGTCACTACGACAATATGTAACCATGGCACACAATGTAGAGTGAATAGAGGACTCCCACAGCCGTATACAGTTTGTTTGTGCCACTTAAACAACATGACCTGAAAATACTGAAGAGCAGCACTGCCATTGTTAACCTGACAAGAAACCAAATGGAAGCTTTGTCTGTGCTGAATGCCGACATCGTGAGTATAATACACCAAAGACTGGCTTCACATAATACAGCAAATTCAATGAAAAACAGCCACGTGGATTACAAACCAAGGTCACTGTGTGTGTGTGTGTATTTGACTGAGAGTCAACAAGGAAATGTTAGCTACATTTTCCCAAGTTACAGCTTTTAGAGTAAAATGTGTTAAAGTTAAAAATATAGAATGACTGCCAATTCACAATTTATTTGGAAAAAGCACATGCTGCTGAGCACAATGGAGCCACTGCAACACCTCCTGCAGCCGCAACTTGTTTACTGATCCACTTTGCTTTGTATGCAGCCTCGGCTGAAATTCACGCTGCATACAAATCAACTTTTTTCTCCTTGCTTGAATAAACTTCCTTGGCATTTATATGGAGAAGAATCAGCCAAATCTACAAGTCTCTCTCTTTTCTAATCTTGCAATCTTGAACACCTCACAAAAATCAACAAGTCGTCCTTTCTAAGCTGCAACACGTTAATTAGCCTGATGATCAAACATGAAAGGCGACGCCCAGGGAAAGAGTAGTCATCCATATTTGGACATTTTTGGAAAATCCAGCATCTACATCCAGAAGTAAAGACACCACATGGGAACAATTAAGTAATTAACAGCTTTTCTACAAGCTGATGGCAAAACCACAACACAATTAACCGTCATTAAAGCTCCCCTCCAGTGTGTTTCGGCATTTCTATTTTTCATATTTATTTGAGTCATTTCCTGACTAAGTTGATTAGCCACTCTTTGCCAATTTTTTTTTGACAAATAACTTAATTTTGTGCTCAAAGTTAAAAAAAAAAGAAGGTTGTTGGTAAAATGGGAATATGACGTAAGACTATAGTAGAAGCTGCAGGTCAGACGTCATCCTCCAAGATAACGCAGGCGCACTCTGAGCAGCAGCAAACCGATAAATCTGTTTATCGGTCAGTTTGTCTTTCTAGTTAGTTAGCTAGTTAGGTGTAGTTAGCTAGCCCAACTTGTTGCATTAGCTAACTGAGGGTTTTCATTTTATTTTTTAGTTTCCTCCACCTTCCTTTAGTGTGTTTATTTTCACAATGGCATTTGTGTGTACGGTGCAATCAACGCAGTGGATTACATGAAATCCCACCGGCAGAATTAACACAACACACTGACGGTCTCTCTCTCTCGCTCTCTTCTTTACCGTCTCCTGCCGGAGATAATTAACGGAAAGCAGTTGATGCCGTTTTGGAGGTTTGCGGGCCTCTAAAAGGTCCAGACGCCAGGGAGGCAACAACTTTCAGCCCAAAAAGAAAACAAGAGAAAAGTCTCGTTAGAGAAATAAACGAATCTCAGTGCAGCCCGGTGTGGTGTCGGTGCTGGAACTGAGGCGAGAGCGGCTGGTGTTAGCACCTCCAAAACATCCCGAAACTCCATTTCAAACGGCAGACCTCGACAACATGTCTGTCCATCCTCCGGTGCGCTGTGGCCGGCGAGCGGCGGTGCGGCTCCTCGGTGCAGCAGCAGCCAGACGGCCGCCTTGCCAGGAGGAGAAGATGAAGAAGAGAGTCGGTGTGTTGCGCTAATTCTTGTCTCATTTGTGGTCTGATAAACAGTAAATTCATCTAAACTGGGTTGAAAAACAATGCAATCTGGTTGCCATGGTAATGAATTACATCTGACTATTAACCAATCCCCCATTCTCTGTTTGAGAAAGAACGTTAACCAAAAAACAGGAAGTAAAACTGGCTGGTGGGGGGCTTTTAATTGACAATTTTTTGAGTTTCTACATCTTTAAACATTATCTGACAGGAATGGGAACATGAACTCATCTTTATCTCTTTGAGTGTTTGCAAACAGGACAGGGACTAATAATAAATAAGTGTCATTAAGACGTCTGCATCTGCAGGAAAGTCCCTATTACAGACCAGACTAATTGGTGGAAAGTAGACACAGAGTGTTATTGCAATAAAAGAGATGAACATCAATGTGAGCCAAGTGATCGTGCAAATTACCGATTACCAGGAAATCAATACGGTGCAGCCCTAGACAGGAATAAAAGGGCTTCTTTGTAACAGGGACTTTTTGATGTAATCATAAGTCCTGTATATCAAGTCTGTGAGCGGCTGACCTTATTTGACAACAATCATTCACTTAGTTACATGATATGGTGGAAAAAACATCTATAGCCAACATGTGATGACAATAAATGTGACAAATGTTTGCTGTTGGCAGAGAATTTCTCCTCACACTGAAAACGCTCAATATGAGAATCGCTTTAGCAAGGAAGGAATAAATGAGAAAAGCCAGTGATACACAGTGCACTTGGGGTTAGCGTTAATAACAAAATCAGAATCTAGTTTATTGCCAAGTAGGTTTTCACATATTTTCAAATACTTTGCTTTAGTGTGTTGGTGCATAAACATGGTAAGAGAAAATGAAGTGAAAATAAAAGCAAGTATTTAAAAAACCAAGAAACATAAATATAGAATAGAAGAAAACTACAATGAAAATGTGAAGAAGTGCTTGGGATGTCAAAGCTAGAGTGAAGATACTGGCATCATATGAAAGATCACTTTCACACCCCCACAAAAGGTGGGCGTTCATATGGACTCTTCTCATGAACACGACCCCATTTGAAGGCACAACATGTCCTACTAGCTTGTCGCAAAGCAGACTAAATAACGGTCCAAACTTCCGCTAAATATTGGCGAGAAAAAACTGGCATGACCCAACCTCTGACCTCCAGATATGTGAATGAAAATGGGTTCTATGGGTACCCTCGAGTCTCCCCTTTACAGACATGACCACTTTATGAGAATCACATGCAGTTTGGGGCAAGTCATAGTTGTTGTTGCCTGTTGGGCTGCAGTTTGCCATGTTATGATTTGAGCATATTTTTAATGCTTAATGCAGTACCTGTGAGGGTTTCTGGATAATATTTGTCATTGTTTTGTGTTGATAATTGATTTCCAATAATAATTATATACATGCATTTGCATAAAGCAGCATATTGCCCACTCCCATGTTGATAAGAGTATTAAATACTTGACAAGTCTCTCTTTAAGGTACATTTTGAACAGATTAATGAATCGCGATTAAATATTTTAATCAATTGACAGTAGGGATGCTAATTTTGAAAAATATTGTTTACCGATAACCGACCCTTGTTAACCGATTATTAACTGTTAACCGACAAGATTAGTGCCTCGCATGCAGCGGTGCGCCAGCTGCAGTGTATGAGCACAACAGACAACTGAGTCCCCAGTTCACCATCAGGAGAGCTACAATAACACCCACGATGCTGCATGTATTGTCGCGGACATGCAGCCACTTTCCCAGTAAAAGTCTCCACCGCACATTTAATTTTCTCCGTGCTCGCCGCCGCTCTGTCATTGCGGCGTAACTTTTGCGAGTGTACGACAGACCGTATGTGTGTGGCGGCGGGGAGTGTGGGTCTGCGGTTGCGTTATAGCTGTGAACATAGGTGTAGCAGACAGTGTGTGTACAGTTTATTTGTCAATGGATAAATGCTACAAGGATACAACTCGCTCCACTCAAGCGAGCCAGAGACCGGAGACAACTTCCTGTATCTGTAACTCCGGCTCCGCCTCTTAAGGTGGGCTGTTGAGGTGGACCAGATTTTCTCCTTAAAGAGACGAGCCGCTCCTCTGAGTTTTTCTCAGCTTTTTAATTAATTATTAATATTTCTTTAAACCGTTTTAACCGATAGTGTTAATCGGTTAAAGTTCTTAACGACGGTTAACGGTTAAACGGTTAATTATTAACATCCCTAATTGACAGCCATAAAAAATACTATAAAATATGTACAATACATCTGAATTAAAATGGAAGAGCTGTGCGGTTTTTAGAGCATGGCTTTGACATGCTTATCAGCCTTCTTAAACAAGCCAATAGGGACCGAGGATTGTGCTCGACAGGCAGATAGAGAACGCCACAGGGACTTCAACGTGAAGGGCTTTTATTTACATTCTGCAAGTAAACCACGCTATTCGAAAAGAATGTTAATGTAGTAAACATCCACATCTATGCACCCGGATGCATCAGCTGTCCCTGTTGGATTGCACACACACACACACACACACACACACACACAC